>NDGM011190685.1:0-28860 GCA_002564305.1 Octomys mimax
TTGTTTTTATGTGAGTGTGAGTATGGTTTCTGTTTGTGGCTGTAGTTCTGTTCCATTCTGTTCTTTTTAGCTCTTCTTTCTTTCCCACCAGTACTCAGCCCAAGTTTCCCAAAGTTAGTGAGCTCCCCCTTGCCCTCCAGCCTTACTTCTAATCTCTTCCTTTTCTTCCACTGCTCTATTTTTTCCCTACACATTTTAAATTTTAACACCTGAGAAGAAAATAGACATATCAAGGACTTGTATACTGCATACAATTTTTTGGCTTGTTTTAGATTTTGTAACACAATCACAAATCTAGCTCGTACAGTTAAAGGTGGCAAATTAGTAGTGCTATGGATTGTGCCTAGTTGTTCCCCCTATAGTCACTGGGGCAGGCTTCTAGAGTTTGTGATTAATTTGTGATCCAATGTTGGAATTATGGATGTGGGTGCTATACCCACCCTAGGTTGGGTAGCCTGAGTACAATATAAGTCAGAGAGAGCCTGCTCACGGCCACAGCTGCTGCTCCTCCCTTGGCTCTTTGCTGTCTTCCAACACCATGAATGGCTGCCCTCCACCATGTGCCGCTCTGCCTTGGAGCCATCTGAGTATGGACTGAAACCTCCACTAACTGTGAGATAAAGAAACCTTTCCTTCCTTAATGTTGAGTGTCAGGTATTTTGTCCCAGCAACAAGGGAAAAGAAACTGAGACAAATGGTTACCTTAGTTTGATAATTTCTAGGCTGTGTTTCATGCCATTGTTATTGGTCCCCTTATAGCCAAAAGGGAAATAATCATTCTTAGCAGCTATTCTTCCTGTTATTTCAGAACAGATTGACTAATGGTCACAGAGTATACTATGGCAGGGCACCAAAGAACCAGGGACTGGGCCAAACAGGCAGCAATTTCTCATCCCCAACAAATTTAGCAGGGAGGATCTTGCAACACTAAAGACCCAAAGACCAGCTACACATGGATGATACCCCAGAAAAGTAGTGATTTCCTAAAGGTTCTAAATACAAGCAATAAAGCAACACATCATAAGAATTTTACAAGCATCATCCCATGAGTTAAATTCAAAAATAGAAAGAAAATGAGGAGACAGTTAAAAAAGATCTAACCCCAGACATTCAATTCACCAAAGGCAAACCCAGGGGCAATGAGGTGAGACAACCTCAAAGCCATCCACCTGGCCTCTCTGAAGTGGTAACAGCAAAACAACTGAATTAGGCTCTAGAAAAAATGAAATCAGAAACAATTTTTCAGATAACTGCTGAGATGGTGACCACAATGAAAACTATGATTAATGAATCTAGTACAGATACAGACAAAAAATACAGATACTTAAGAAAATTATGGAAACCATGAATGCTCAGAACAGGAAAGGAATGGAATCCATAAGGCAGATTCAAGCAGATACCCAGGAGATGAAAATTCCATTGAAAGTATTCCCAGCAGATTAATTCCATGTGAGGACAGAATCTCAGACACTGAAGACAAATTTGTGGTTAGTGATCATGAGAAGAAAGATTTCTTAAGCATAGCAAGAGACCATGAGAAATCAATACAGTAGCTGCTAGATGAGGTGGAGAAGAATAGCGTAAGGTTGATTTGAGTCAGCAAAACAGCGGGAGCTAGTACAGCTGATATTAAAGTACCATTCACAGATGTCATGGCAGAAAACTCTGCTGGTAGGGAAGAGGAATTTCACATACAGTTAAGTGAGGCATACAGAGCTCAAATTAGCCATGATAAAAAATAATCTATAGCCAGGCATGTCATAGTCAGGATTCCAGAAATCTGACACAGGAATAAAATCTTAAAAGATGTTAGGGAAAAGAAACAAATCATTTATATAGGAAAGCATAGAAGAATTGCAGCTGACTTCTCAACACAAACTCTCAAGCCAAGGAGAGTTCTGAGTGAAGTAGTTCAAGTCCTAAGGGAAAAACAATCTTCAACCCAGATTGAAGTACTCCATAAAACTATCTTGCAGAACTAATGGACAAACATGATACTTCCAGGACCAAGAGCATCTGAGAAAATATATGACCAACAAATCAGTACTCTAAAATGTTTTGACGGACATTGTAGAAGGAGAAAACAAGCACAACAACTCCATGAACTGCAAGAGAAGGAATTCGCCAAGCAAGGCCAACAATTAAAAAGATGGAGGGGAAAATCAGAGGGGGGACGACAGCAGGAAAACAGCATGACAAGGCTGTCAGCTATAATCATTGTTGTGAACAGCCTCAGTTAGCCAATCAAAAGACACAGACTGGCAGAGTGAATCAAGATGTAAGAGCCAATAATATGCTGCATAAAAGAAACACTTTTAATTCAAAAAGAAATGTACAGACTGAAAGCCCAATGACAGAGCATAATACTCCATGTGACAGGCACCCAGATAAAAAGAAGGGGTACCAATTATATTTTCAGACAAAGTTAATTTCAAACCAAGACTGATTAAGAGAGATAAAGAATGTCATCAGATACTTGTAAAGGGAACTATCCAGGAGCAAGAGATAAAAATCATAAATATGTATGCAACAAATATCAGTGCACCCAACTATATAAAACAAACATTAACGGGCAGGAAAAATCAAATAAGCATTAATAAAATTGTATTGGGGGATTGTAATAGCCCACAAAAAAGATCAACTAGACAAAAAAATCAACAATGAAATAATAGAACTGAACCAAACTTTTGAACAAATGGATTTAGTACCTCTACAGAGTGTTCCACCCCACAACATCAGAATATATACATCCTTCTAAGCTGCACATGGGATGTTCTCCAAAGGAGACCACATGAACATGCTTAAGTAAATGCAAAGGAATCAAAATTATCCCATGTGTATTATTAAATCACACTGCAATGAAATTGGAAACTGATGGCAAAAGAAACCACAAGAACTTCATAAACATATGGAAATTTCCTTCCTGCTTTTTTTCACAACATATATATGCATACACAAGGGAGTTAGGAGAGATATACAGCTGCTTTCTCTTAGTTCACTGAGAATATTGTTTATACAATGTAACATGTCTGCATCTTGTCCTCTGAATTACTACTGTGCAATGTATTATTATAAACATCTTACTAACCTGTATTGAAACTATTTAATTGATATTCTGTTTTTTCTCATTAAAATAAATAAAAACTATAAAAAATAAAATAAACATATGGAAATTAAATAGCACCCTCCTCAACAACCAATGGGTCACAGATAAAATTTAAGAAGAAATTACTCAGTTTCTACCATTAAATGATGCCAACAATACAACATACTGGAACTTATGGGACACAGTGAAATCAGTCCTAAGACAGAAATGAATACCAATCAGGAAAATAAAGCAAGAGAAAATAAACAATTTAATGGTGAATGTCAAACTTCTAGAAGAAGAGCATGCTAAGCCAAAAGCTCATACAAGGAAGAAAATTATAAAGAGAAGAGAATAAATTAACAAACTGAAGTCTACAAAAGTACAAAACATTAGTAAACTGAAGAGTTATTTCTTTGAAAGATTAAATAAAATTGACAAAACCTTACCCAATCTTATCAAAAAGAAGAAAGAAAAGACTAAAATCCAGGCAATTAGGAACGAGAAGGGTGAAATCACAGTGGGCCCTGCAGAAATCCAAAAGAGCATCTATACCTACTTTGAAAACTTATATTTTACTAAGGTGGAAAATGCAGAAAAATAGGCAGGTTTTTAAATACTTATGAATTACCAAAACTGAATCAAGAAGATATAAAAATCACAAATAAACCATTACCAATCAGTGAAATCAAGCATGTAATTATAAGCTCACCAACAAAGAAAAGCCCAGGCCCTCACATTCACTGCTGCATTCTGAAAAAATTTAGAAAACACTTAACACCACCACTTCTCAAACTCTTTAATGAAATTGAAAGGAAAGCAGTACTCCCAAATTCAGTCCTGAAAGCAAGTATTACCCTGATACCAAAGCCAGAGAAGCAAGAGAATTACAAGCCAATTTCTCTAATGAACATAGATACAAAAACCCTCAATAAGATACTGGCAAGCAGAATGAAGCAAATCATCAAGAAGATTATTCAGTATGACAAAGTAGGCTTCATCCCAGGGATGCAAGGATGGTTCAACATACATAATCCAATAAATGTCAAACACCATATCAACAAAGCCAAAAATACAAATGACAAGATCATCTCAGTATATGCAGAAGAAGCTTTTCATACAGTCCAGAAATGATCGATGATAAAGTCATACAAAAAATTGGAAGAGATGGTCTTTATCTCAGTCTGATGGAAGGCATCTATGACATACCAACAGGCAACATCACACTAAGTGGACAAAAAGACAAGGCTTTCTCTCTAAAATCAAGAACAAGGCAAGGGTTTCCACTGAATGCACTTTTATTCAACATAGTCCTGAAAACTTTAGCCAGAGAAGTGAGACAAGAGAGGAAATTAAAAGGAATATGAGAAGGAAGGAAGAAGTGAAATTATTATTATTTACAGATGACATGATAGTTTAAATATAAGACACTCAAAACTCCACTAAAAAAATACTGCAAGATTAAATCAACAAATTTAGTAGCATAGTTAAATACCAAGTCAACACAAAAAATCAGTAACCTCCATATACATGAATAACAAACTCAGTTGAGAGAGAAATTAAGGAAACACCACCTTTCACAATAGCATTCCCCCCAAAAATGAAATAGCTAGGAATCAATCTAATGAAAGATGTAAAACATCTTTCCATTGAAAATTACAGTACTCTGAAAAGGGATATTGAAATGGATATCAGAAAATGGAAAGATATCCTTTGTTCTTGGGTAGGAAGAACCAATACAGTGAAAATGATCATACTTCCAAAATTGTTATACATATTTAATACAATTCCAATCAAAATTCCTATAGCATATTTTTCAGAATTAGAGAAAAAAAAATCTTAAAATTCCTTTGGAAATAGGTGAGACCAAGAATATCAATGTTTATTCTGACCAGCAAAGGTAAATTCAAGGCCATAATAATCCCTGACTTAAAATTATATATAAAGCATAAAGCTATGGTCATAAAAACTGTGGTACTGGAAAAAAAAAAGATCAGTGTAACAAACTAGAAAATGCAGAAACAACTCCAGACCTACTGAGTCACCTTATCTTTGGCAAAGGTGCCAAATACATTCTCTGGAAGAAAGACAGCCTCTTTAATAAATGGTGCTAGGAAAAAATAGCTTTGCACATGCCAAACATTAAAATTGGACCCATATCTTTCATCATGTACTAAGCTACATTCAAAATGTATCAAAGACCTAAATATTAAAACAGAAACACTTAATCTGCTGCATGACAGAATAGATACAACTCTTGAACACTTTTCTGTAGACAAAGACTATGAATAAAAACCCAATTGCTCAGGAACTATTGCAGAGAATCAACAACTTGGATCTCACCTTATTAAAAAGCTTTTACACAGCAAGAGAACATACCAACAAAGTGAAGAGATAACTTACAAAGTGGGAAACAGTGTTTTTAAGCTGTTCCTCAGACAAAAGATTACTATCAAGGACCTATAAAGAACTTAAAAATATCAATTCTCCCAATTTTAAAGACCCACTCAAATAGTGGGTATCTGAGATGAATGCACACTTCTCGTGTGAAGAAATACAAATAACAAATAAATATACGAAAAAATACTTGACATAACTGGTCATTTGAATGATACAAATTAAAACAACACTGAAATTCCATCTCACCCTGCAAAAAATGGCTGTTCTCAAGAAATCCACCAGTAACAGATGCTGGAAGGGCTTTGAGGAAAAAGAAAACTTTTCTATTGTTGGTGAGAGTGTAGACTGATGCAACCACTATGGAAGTCAGTGTAGAGATTCTTCAAAAAATTAGAATTAGTGGGCCCATTTAACCTTTCTGTTTCCCTGCTGAGTATCTTCCCAGAAGAATCAAAAACATCATACTACAGTGAAATATGTGCACTCATGTTTATAGCAACCCATTTTATAATAGCTAGATCTTAGAAACAACCCAAATGCCCATCAGCCAAGGAATGGATTAAAAAGATGTGATGTTCTTTTTTTTCTTTTTTCTTTCTTTTCTTCTTTCTTTCTTTCTTTTCTTTTTCTTTTTCTTTCTTTTCTTTCTTTTTTTTTGTATTTTAGAGAAGTCTACAGGGTGTTCAGGGTCTCACTACTAGACTGGACTTACAGTGATCTGCTTATTTACAGCCTCCCAAGAGCTGGGATTACAGGTGTGCGCCACCACACCCAGTCTCAATAGCATCTCAGCAAGCCCCAGGGGTGGGGCCAGCATGGCAGGCCCAGGTGGGATTGAATCTCGGGCCTCTGTACCTGCTTGCAGGCACTTTAATCCACTGAACTATTTGCCCAGTCCAAGATGTGATATTCTTGTAATGGAATACTGCTCAACCTTAACTGGAGATTTTTTATAGGTGGATGCATGCAACTGGAGACTATATTCATAAGGGAAATAAAGCAGACGCATGTGTGCAAACCTTGTATTGTCACCTTGTGTAAGAAGCTCAAAGAATAAATAAGATAAAAAGTATACAGTAGATATTTTAAAATAGGAAGAAACTGTTCAAAAGGAAAAGGATACTGGAATGGGTGGGGACAACATAAAAGAAGGACGGGAAAAGCAAAAAGAAAAATGTGCTAGTTAAGATAGTTACACAACTATTTTCATCAAAAATAAAGGTTTGTGTTAATATTGTTTCAACAGTTGAATGTCAATGTCTTGTACTCTGAATAGCTAATTTTAAAATAACAGTATGAATTGTTACTGTCCTATCATCTTGTTTTCAATTTATTTTTTTCTCTTTAATTTTTTGAAAATATATTTTCCCTCCTTTTTAGAAAAACTCCCTGGGAAGTGGTGATTTAGCAGATGCTGTTCTGAGCTTCGGGTGCTATTTTGGAGCCACTGTCCTTACTGCCAATCGAATCCTAACTTGTCTCGCTATGTTCTGCCCGCCTTCCTCCCATCATGGGAAGGGTGATCGATAGGACAACAGGCGCATGAAGCATCCCTCACGTATCAGCTCGTACGGAGGAAAGAGCTCTCGCAAGGGTATTGTGGAAGCAGAGCAGGAGGTGCTGACTGCTGCTGACCCTGCCAGAGAGTGCATGCCCGTGGGGGATGACCCCAACAGTACTGCACAGAGAGGGACACATGGTCAGGCTCCGCAGGCTGGAGCACAAGCATGCACACACACACACACACACACACACACACACACACACCCCATGCCAGCCAATCATAAAGCAGAAATTCCTTCTCTGTGAAGGGAAGCATTGGTTGAGAAAACCTTGGAAAGAAAGAGAAACCCAGATGCTAAAGGTTGTGCTGCCCCAGCGGTAGCAGACCTTTGGCAGGTGTGCCCCGCGGGCTGTTTATATCACTGAGGGCCTCTGAGGTCCCCATCACTGTGCTGTGCCTGTCTATGGAATGTAGGCTTTAAGCCCTAGGCAAGGGATTCTCTTCAAAATAATTGCAAAAGAGAAATATGACCAACTTTGTATTTCAGAAAAGTAACTTCAAGGAAGGTGTTAGAAACCTTGTGGCATAATCTAAGGGTATTTTGGCTTTAAGCAATAGGAAAACATGGACCAAAATTGACTAAAAATGGACTACGTTGCAAAGCATTATCTCCCTTCACTGAAGAAACTGCTGAGCAACCAAGACTGTGAACGGACCCAGGGCAGCCGCATGAATCCCAGACACTCTCCCCAATGTGAGGCCATTACAACTCTTGGCCACTTTGCTCCACTCGTCCAAGAATGAGTAATAGAGATTTCCAAGGAGGAAAAAAAACTTGATTGTTCATTGTGTCAGATATGGGTTAGATAAGAATGACATGGCCCTTGAGGAAACTGTTCATGGAGCTGTTAGCGAGTTGCTACAGGTAAGCAGCCCCTCACCCAAATGACTTGTGGAACAACCATTCTATACTAATGCCTAACAGTTGAGATAAAGGATGAAAAATGCAGCACATGTTCAGTGTATATGTTTGTGGGGAGCAATGTGATTTGGTAAGTATTTGGAATTGTAAACCAGTGACCTGAGATGGCCCCTATAGTGTGGAAGATAAAATAATGGTATTACTAGTCACCAGGGTAAAAACAGAGAAGGAACAGGGGGTCAGAGAAGAAGGTGGCTCTTTTCTGAACCTTCTGAAGTTGGGATGCTTGATGTCTGTATAATGCATGCAGGAAGAGATCCTCAGGGGAGAGGTGAGATCTGATGTAGGCACTCAGGAGAAACACCAGCCCTGATGTCCTTAGTGTGACCCCACTACTAGAAGCTGAGGACAAAGGTGCTGTCACCCAGGGGTGTCAGGCTGTAGGGTGAACTCCAGAGTCATAAACAGCAATTCATGACATGCACAGGGCAACTTTGATAAAAGAATATCACCATTGTATTTATTATTTAACATAGTACTGGTGACTGGGAACACAGGGATGCCATCGTGTGACCAAGAGACGGTGGCATGGGACTGAATAACAAATTAGAAGTAAAAATGTAGAGATAGTGTATACACATGACATCATTATTTCAAAAAGTTTGTCTAAGGAGAGAGAAAATAAGTTTTATTATACCAGTTCGTTTTCATATTGGATGACAAAAGCAATATAGAAAATCATTAAAAGCATAGACTGTAACTTTTAATGGTAGCTCAGAAGAAATGAACACGAGCATATTTGTTGGAAGGGCGAGACATTCATCAGCAATGAGAGAAAGAAATTCATAGCAAATCTTTGGGGAAAGCAGCATTAGTGAGGGGATTATTTTAGAAAGAAAGAAAGCTCCCTCCCTTCACAATGAGAGGTACTGAAGAAGGAAGAAGAGGGACTTCATGACCTTCTTTTCACCAGGAACTAGGAGCCAGGCCAGTGGCCAAGATCCCTGGAGCTACACAAGAGCTGAAGAGAGTGGTAGGACTTGGGAAAGCAGTCTTTCCAAGAACAAAGAATTAAGAGCAACATGAAGGCCACAGCTGACACTGGAAGTAAAACCTCCAAGCTGAAAAGTTTGGAGACTTAAGCAAAACAAAACACTGGAGCAGCTCTCTCAAGTTTTCATGCAGGAGGAAATGTAGATGCATAATTAATGCAGAAGTTGCTCTTTGTACCTGGCAAGGCAGAGAACCAGTTGGCGGGACAGTCATGAGGATGCACAGGAGAGACGGAGTCACTGTGGTACATGAGCTAAGGGTGGAAGAGGCCGAGCTTCCCTTTACTGACCTACTGGAATTAAAGAAGGCAACCAACGAATTGTAGGATACAGTTAATCAACAGGCAGATTGAAAGAAAGTAGCACAGGAAGAAAGGGTAGGGTTGTGGAGGAAGATATCAAAGATACGGTTTTTAATTTAGTGGTTTTAATAAAACAATATTGATTAATAACAAGGTAAAGCTAATTTGATTTAAAATGATCATGAAACTGGGCTTCATCTACAGGACAGCTTATTTCCTTCAGAAATTAAATTCCTCAAGGTTTATGGCAGGAGTTCAGGGGCAAAGGATGGCTGAGTTAGATGTTAAAATCCCCGAAGCATGTGCATCAGTGGCATGAAGAACTGTGCTCGATGACACTGTTTATCACCAACTGTCATGAGGAAGGTGCTCGATGATTCCAGAAATAGGTGTTAGAGGAACACAGGAAAGCCAGGACCCCAAGTGGCAATGGGGAGTCACACAGATGGTGTCAGATGCTTTTAATTATGTAGATGTGGAACAAAAAGAACTCTATTAAATTGAAATGCCCTGTTAAAAATACAATCCGATCAAGTACACTAGGTATCGCTACATTGTCTCATTTTTTAAAAGAGAATAAAAAATAGTAAAAAAAAAAAAATTAGAAACGGGACAGATTTTCACTAAACAAAGTGATAGGATTCAACAGTACTGCACGTTGTTGTCTTCAGATTAGTGGTTCAGATTATCAGATAGAAGCATACAAAATTGGTCAAATAAAAAATTAAAAAGAAGGAGCTAAATTGAAGCACTAGCTATTCCTTTCACTGGACCAGTAGAAATCAGCAGGACAATCATCCACGCTAGCCTGTGTATATACACACATATTTTCCCTTTTCTGCCTTTTTCTTTCCTTTCCCTCATTCCCATTGTTCCTTCCCTTTGAGCAGTTTCTTTTCCTTTCTCAAAGTCTATGTAGCTTTCAGATTTTATTTAATCTTTCGTGTTCTTACACTAGGGAGACCTTTACCTCATTCCACAGGCAAATATGTGGAAAATCTAAGAATAATCAAATAAAAGGGTCCTTAAATTTCAATAAGGGACCAATGAAAGGCTGACTTGTGGGGAAACAGACATATTTATGTCAGAATTGGCAGTCATGCCCTTGCTGACACTAAAGGTCTAAGGTCACTTAATGCTAGTACTTTGTGATAGCAATAGAAAATTATTATTGAAACTGAGCATCTGAGGTAAGAGATTATAAAGAGGAGGAGGGCGTGGCAGAGGAGGGGAAGGAACAGTGTCCAGAGACTACTCATAACATCAGAGAGCTTCTATTTCCTGTCAAGATACCACGTCAAGTATTACTTCCTGTGAAGTGTTTCGGAGATTCATTTAAGGCTGGAAAATAAATCAAATGCCATATTATTAAGGATCACAATTACGTGCATATCTTTTTCTTGGGCGGCGGGTACTGGGAATTGAACTCAGGACCACACACTTGCCAAGGAAGCGCTGAACCCTGAGCTAACTCCCCAGCCCCAGGATCACAATTACCAAAGGCTGATAGCTCAGAAAAGAACCTGGCTGGGGTGTGGTTCCAGTACCAGAGGAATTAACTGGTGTTATCATTTAAATAGAAAGGGTCCTCTAGACTCATGGACCAAGGCTTTGAGCCACACAGCAATGTTCAGAGATGAAGTCTACAGACCTGACTGGATGGATCGCAGGGCGGGAACCTTGTCAATGGTTTAACCATTGTGATGAGGTAGTCATGGAGCAGGCTTCTAAGAGGTGGGCATAGCTGCAGGAAGAAGGTCAATGGTGCAGTGCCTTTGAAAAAAAAATCTTAACCCTCACCCTCTCTCTCTCCCTCTCCCATCACCCTCTCTATTTCATTCCTGGCCACTGTAAGAAAGCAGGCTTCCTCCACAACATCTTTCCACCACGATGCTCCCATCATCTGAGACTTCTGGGAGCAATGGAGCCAGCTGCCCATGGGCTGAGCCTGCTCAAACAGTGAGCCCCAGTACATGTGTAGTTTTTAAAATTGTCTGCATCAGGCATTGACTCAGAGTGATGGGACGCTAACACAGTGAGTGGGGATATTTATGAATGGATACATTTCATGATGAAAATGTTCAAAATATTAGAAAATTTCTTGATAAAATATCAAAATCTTGGCAATCAATTTTCTAGAAAAATTCAATGGAAAAATAACACAGCAAATGGTGAACATAAATTATCTCTGAGTGGTGGGATTGCAGGTTCTCTATTCAGGGGATTCCAGCATATCTAAGTAGAATCTATTGATTCTTCAGTATCAGTCAAGGCTTATCTTAACTTTAAAGTGTTTGTAATATGTTGGTGGAAAAGAAAAACACACAGTTCAGGCTAATGACAACAAACTCTTTTTTTTTTTCTCTAGCCGACTCACCCTGCCCTGGGGGCGGGGCTGGCGCAGCACGTGGTGCCCAGGATCAAACCACAGTCGCTGCCTAGGCTTGCCTAAGTAGGCGCTTTAGACAGCTGAGCTATCTCTCTGGCCTGACAGCAAACTATTGACAGCTTCTGGAAGCTACTCTTGAACTCATTTTTGTGATGCATGTCCTCTAACCATCAGTGTAGAGTACAGGTGATCCATGACTTAAACAGGATTGAATCCCAAAGAACATTCTGTAACTTGAAGTACTGTGAGTCCAGAGTCCACTTAATACACCCAGTAGCTGACTACTGTGGCTCAGCCTGAGAGCATGTATAAGCAATCATCTGAGAACCCCAGGACTGTGCGGCCGGCGGGAAGCTGATGCTCCCTGCCTCTGTCCAGCACCACAAGAAAGTATCATATCGAGTGTTACTAGCCCAGGAAAAAAAATGAAATTTCACAATAATATCATTGTAAAGTTAAAAACTATAAGCCAAACTGCCCCAAGTTAGGGTGTATCTGTGTTGTTTTCTTAGTATTGAACACTGAAGATTGAATCCAGTGTAGGGCTGGGTAGATAGCTCGGTGGCCTAAGTGACTGCCTGGCAAGTGCAAGGACCTGAGTTCAATCCCTGGTACCACATGCAGTGCCAGTTCCAGAACACTGGGCATGCTGTGCCCACCCTGAAACCGGGCATGGTGGTACAGGCCTATAATCCCAGCACTAGGGAGGATGAGACAGGAGAATCACTGTGAATCTGAACTGTGTAGTGAGACCCTGTACCAAAATTAAAGATTAAAAAGAAAAAAGATTGAATCCAGTCTTCACACTGAACAATGTCTCCTACTGGGTTCTATTTTTAGACTGTCTGGCTACATCACTAAGTGGCTTGGGTTGGATTGAACTTTTGATCCTCCTGCTTCAGCTTCCCAGAGTGCTAAGACTTCAGACATGCACCACCAAACCCAAGGCTGTATTCCTTTGGCAACTGGAAGAAATCAACATATACTTGTATTAATGAAACAAAAGTCAAATAATTGTGTATATAGAAAATTGTTCCTTGATTTGTAGGTTGATTCTACATGATCAGCTGAGTCTTCGTAATACATTTATGGGAAAGAAGAACCACAAAGTTCAGCACACTAAGAAGTATCTGTGAGTGGTGAGATTTCTTCACTGGAAACAAGAATCAGGATGTTTTCTTTTAGCTACAGAATTTTTGAACCCTTATTAAAATCTCTGTGAACACTAATAAGCATGCATTATCCCATAATGTAGTAAACAGGTAGAATCTTGGTTTCTTTCATTATCACCTATCAGTTATCTGTAAAGATCAGAATTAAAAAGAAAATGATCTCACTCAACAGTCTCTTGTGGCTAAGTTTGTTATTTAGGAATGTCTACCACTTCTTCATATTTGCTAAACTGGGAGGCATCTTGTGTCTGCCTTTTTTTTTTTCAGTGCCAGGAATTGAACTCAGCATCTTGTACTTGCCAGGCAGGCGCTTATGTCCCTGAGCTATATTCCTGGCCCCATGTCTGCCACTTTTAAAAAAGTGTTGCTTATGTGTTACATTATTTTTTGCACATGACAATACTAGGCGGTAAGTGTTGTTAGTTTCTCCAATGGACAGATAGAGCAACTGAGTCAAAGAGCAGAGGCAAGAGGCAGCACAGCCTGCCTGGCGGTGCCATTGTTTGAGAGCCAGCCACTACAGTGTCTAGCTCCTCATGTTAAACACTGTTGTCCTAAAGGATGATTTAGAGTTTCTTCTCCCTGTACAAAAGAAATTACATACTTACAGAAAACTTGTAACAATGCAGAGCAGAGAAAATATATGGATGTATTTCTTCAAGTCTAGAAAGGCCAAAGTATAAATAGTTGAAAGAATAATAAAAGACTTGAGAAGGGCACCGGAAGGTGGAGAGAGGGCAAGGAGGAGAGGGGAAAAGGAAGTAAAAAGATTTAAGATGTGTTTTATGCCTGTAACCAACTCCTCACAGTGAAAATTATCATTATAGACTGAAAATATGGGCTAGTAAATTTTTTTCTAAAATTTCAAAATATGTAAAGAAGAGCTCATGATTAGGTCTTTATTTTTTCTTTTGGTGATTGTTCCAGGACTAATGAATTTGTCCTCTCTTGTATTTAGCTAGTTCAGCTTGCATTCACCTAAACTACTATGGCATTGAGTGTGTCACTTAACACTTAGGAATTGTGTTTTAGGGGGGAAACAGTTAGCAAATTCAGTTTCTCAAATAAAGAAGGCTGTTCTTGGATCAATAGATTGATTCTGCAGAACCAGCCAAGGCTTATCCTAACTGTAAAATGTTTGAAACACATGGGAAACAAAATCACGTAGTTAATAGACAAAGAAGGGTAGATGCAATTATAGGATGCTTTCATTATAAATCTACAGACTGGCTATTTTCCCAAATTGGCACACACGTGCACACAGAGCTGAGGTACTGTCTTTCTCTCCAGTTGGCAAGGTAGAACACCTGCTGTCATCTGCTCCAAGCCTTGTGTTGTCAACGTTATTGTCAAAGCCAAAGTCAGTTTAGGACCCCCTCAGAGCTGAAAAGGGCCTGCACTCTGGATCCCTGAAGGCTCAGTTCAACATTTGCTTCCAGGGAGCAAGCTGTTTGCAGGGCTGATGTACTAAAGAAGCGGCACAAGGATCCTTTATAAGAGAATCTTATTGATCTATTTCTGCCTAGAGAGTAGTTCCATTAAGACATCAAGAAAAGTAACAACTCTGCAGTTTAATCAGAACATTTCAAGTACTATTTACAAATGAAAACAGTACACCCTTGAAGTATGAATTTTTGTTTTGAGGGATTTACTGAAATATTCCTTGCTCTGGACCATCAAAATACTAATCCTGTCTAGACATACTTGTAACGATTTGACATGAAAATTGATAGTCTCTTCTTTAAGAAGAACAGAGTGCCTTGTTAGTGTGTGCAGATAAAGTGATTTGGTAGTGGAAATCGACTTTGTTGTGTTTTTATCTTTAATACCACCTTGTAGCATGTCTTCACTGATTGGCAGATATCAGGGCATTTGATTTTTTTGAGGACTGTAATCACTGGAAAGGGGACTGGAGAGGATTTGAAAATCTAGATGAGTCAAGATTAGAATTAAGGATGAAGAGTGTGAGATCAATAAGATGGTCGGAGCTTGTTAGCCTCACGCAGACTGAGTTGGATGGTGTTAGAGGTTACAGAATGTATCAGTCAGGGATTACTAGAGGAACAGATTTAATGCAGGAGACACGAGTGTATAAGAATTTACAAGGTCAGCTTCCAGTGGCTGCCCAGAGTCAGGAGAAGAGAAGAGTGCAAAAACGCTACCTGTGAGCAGGACACCTGAAAGATGCGACTGAAGGCCTGTAGCGCCCTGTGCAACTCAGTGCGGGCAGGACGAAGGCTCTGTGATAGGAGGCTGAGGGGTCTTAGAGGGGTGACCAGTCTCTTCTAGAAGGCTGAAGCTTCTGTGACGGAAGCCGGAGATGACGTCCAAGGTGACAGTGGAGACAGGAGCCCCTCTGAAGAAACAGAAGCCCGCCCTCCTGCGTCATTTCCTATTTATTCCAGTCAGGCAACAGGCTGTTGTGTGGTGCTACACACATCCAGGCTGGGGCTTCTGCTTTGGGGAATCCACTCAGCTGGCTAGGCATTTCTTACTCAAGTTGACGTAATCAGTTAACTACTTAGAGAAGTTTCCCAGCAGCTTGTATGCTGGAGTAGATCACTGGAGAGGGATGAGGACAGCTTGGAAGTTCTCTTCTATGGAACAGGAACATGTGCTCTTTTCTGATGCTGTCATGAGCCCCAGCTATAGAGATTTAAATGACTTCTCAATTCCTCTGGCTTTCTGATTTTTTTGTCTTGACTCTGATGGCCTGTTGGCCGTTGGGATGTGCCTATGGGCTGCCTGGCTTTGTACAGGTGGTACAAAACTGTCAGCTTGAAAAGTTCTTCCTCCAATCTTTCATGCTAAGCATTGGAGAGTGTGTTATCCCACAGATAAAGTCTGAGACTGCACTTCTACTGTGGCCTGATTTCCCAATCAGCAGTTCAGGAGTGAGGCTTTCTGGTATAGACACTAAGATGCGAGGGTCTGAGGTAAGTGTAGGACACAGTGCAAGGGTGGAAGGATATAGTAACCCCAGCCTCATCAGGAAATGTGCAATACACTGAGGATGAACAATTGCCCCAAGGGAGAAGACGCAGGTAGAAAGGTCAGTAGGCTTCCAGGGAAGCGACCCACCTCTGCTTTGGTACGGTGAAGCGCACTTGTGAATTCTATGCGATCAATCCTGATTCTTTCTGGGTACCGTGGTAGCATCTCTCCATACCAAACAGATAGTTAATGTGCACCATCTATTTGGCTTTGCTCCTGTAGGAAGTGGCTAGCCATTTTCTCTCATCTAGTCTTGGGCCCAATAAGTGTCAGTTGATTGTCCAGGGCCTTTCTTCCATGGCCTTGAAGCACGCAGCCAGTGAGTACCCCAAGAAAAGGCGCCAACTGTATCCCGTGGCTGACCATGACTCACCTGTCTGCTTCCCACTAGCCCAGCCCAGAATCCTGCCCAAAGGCAATCTGTTAACTTTTCCCATAATTATTGGCATCCGGACCCCAAGTGAATGAAGAATGGATTCCTTCATTTCCCCAAATAGGATTTATAAAATGCTTTTTATACTGTATCAACAGGGCTACAATTCTTTTTTTTCCCCCCAGTGGTGTATTTAAGAGCCCTAGTGGAATTGTCATAAATAAACACTGGTAAGAAGAGCATTCAGACCAAAGACCCATCCTGAAGGACCTCAACACTTTCTGACAGAGTGAAAAGAAATATTTCCCAAGAAGGGAGAAAATCAAATGAAAGTCATTCCCAAAGTGCACCAGATGGTCTCCAAGATGTGTGGGTACAGAACACTCATGTGTGGAGGGAAGCACAGATTTTGGAAATAAAAAACGAAACCCCTCCCAAAGTAGGTCATTCCTCATAACCAAGTCCCAAGACCAAATTTCACATCTCATGCTTCTAATTTAGTTTAGCTCTGTTGACATAAGTGTGTGTGTGTGTTTTTAAAAAGTGAATTCAATTCTCACCCCAGCATGGTTTATATCTGTGGTGCAGCTAAATGGCTCCATCCAAAGGGTGATGTCGTGGAGCATATGCTGCTCAATTATAACATCATCTTATGATCTGAAAATTAAAAGAGTTGCACATTGGAACTCACATTAGAAGCAAACATACACAAAGTGCCTACCTTTTACAGTAGCGACCGTGTGTTGCTCTAAAAGTTGGAAGTATATTTAGAAGTCGGAAAAAGAAAAAGAAAAAAACTCTCGTGATTTCCCTCAGGGAAGGGTTTCTCAACATTTTTTTAATTGACATTTTGGACTAGATAATTGTTGAAAGAGTTTATTTTTGAGAAGTTTAAAAATCGAGCAAAAAGTACAGTGGTTTTCCATGCACTATTGCAAGACAGAATTCTTTTTTGTTTGTTTGTTTCTGTTTCTGTCTGTTAGGGAAGGGTCTACAGGGTGTTCAGGGTCTCACTACCACATCAGATTCGGAGTAACCTGCCTGTTTATAGCCTCCCAAGAGCTGGGATTACAGGTGTGCCAACATGCCCAGTCTCAGTGGCAATCTCAGTGTGGCCTGGAGATGGGGCCAGCACAGCAAGCATGGAGATTGAACCCCTGGTCCCTGTGCCTACTTACAGGTGCTTCAATCTGCTGAGCTATTTGGCCGGCCCTGAGAGAAACTTCATATCTACAGAGGGCTGTCGTGTGCGAATGGATGTTTAAAGCATCCTTGCCTACCCATGCAATACCTGTAGAGCATCCTAGTTTTGACAACCAAAACATCATAAGATATTGCTAAATGGCTCCTGGTGGTCAAAATAACGGGGACTGACAATAATATTCCGGGCCAGGGAGATAGCTTAGCAATCTAAACACCTACCTGGCAAGTGCAAAGACCAGGGTTTGATCCCTGGTACCACATTCCATGCCAGCCCAGTGCCAAGCCAGCCCTCAAAACTGGGTGTGGTGGTGCACACCTATAATCCCAGCACTGGGGAGGCTGAGACAGGAGGATCACTATGAGTTTGAGCTGCATAGCGAGCCCCTGTAACAAATAAATAAATAAATAAACGAACAAATGATGTAAAATAAAATTATCATTTCAGGGTTTTGCTTTACTCCTATAGGAAAGAAAAGATAGGTTCCATCTTTCAGTTTCTAAAGGGGATTCTTTCTGAATCCTGCTTCACCAAAACAGCAGAGCCCAGCTAAGTGTCTGATGAGTATTTAACTTCTTCAGATAAAACTGCTACAAATTCATTAAAGATCTTCCCTAGAGACAAGAAGTTTGGAGTTGGAGAGGAGACTAAAGGTCTGAGAAACAACTGCATGGAGGGAAACAAAGTCTTCATTCCATCCTGTGCTCGAACCACTAAAGAGCCCATTGTAACCAATTCCATGTCCAAGCCCTTTGCCTTGCTCTGTGGAACTTTGGGAAGAGACCCCTGTGAGTTAGTGCTTCAGGTTAACAGGTAAAAGGAGTGCCTTAGGCCAGATGCTGATTTAGTAGGACTGGCCTAGGACCTGGGTGTCTACAGCTGTTCCCAACATTCCAGTGCTTGTGAAAACTGTTTAGGGTTTCGAGATATGCACACTTTCCTTTGGTTACCATGAGTTACAAGAATCCGTCCTCTGGTGAACACGGTCTTTCTCTGACATTCTCAGCACCTTCAGCCTGGAAATGCTGGGTCTCTGTAGGTCATGCATATTGGTGGCTACTGATTTCCACAGCACAGAGTCTCCGTCACTCATTCACAGGGCATAGAAGACAGGAGGGAGGGACACCATGGTGTCAATCCCATGTGACATCTGCAAGTACATAAAAGATAGTTTCCATAAAATACTGCTGAAGGTAATTAACTTGAGAAGACTTCCCTCTTAGGCTGAGGGCTTCTTGTTGTTGGCTCTAGGCCATTGACTTTACTGCAACTGCCAAAACGAAGAGCGAGATACTGAGTAATAGGCATCCCCACTTCTAGCTGTTTCCCCCAATTACTAAACCAAATGTCCTGTTCTTCATATTAGAAGCCCATCTGTCAGTTCATTCTGTAAACACTTACCGAGCACTCGCTAGGGGAAGTTGTGATTTTTAGTTTTTGAGACCCAACATCTCTGCTATAGGTCCAGAGTTGTAAGGCTGTTATGCAGGAGGGGGGGGATATCTATCTATCTATATATATATATATGCTGAGCTGAGCTGAGTGGGGGATGCGAGGAGAAGCCCTGAGCAGAAGGGTGCACGTGGAGATGGTGGCGTGATGCGCGCAAGCAACAGCTACTTTATGAAGGGCCCTGTACAAAAAATGCAGAGAATGTCCGACCTTGTGGAACAATGGGAAAGGTGATCCTTAGATGCATTTAAGCAAGGTCGGTGACATGAGCGGGCTTGCATTTAGGAAAGGTCCCTGTGTAGCCACATAGGGATTTCTCAGTGTTGGATGCTTGGCAGAGGCTAAACAGCTGGCTCTGAGGAGGACCGTGAATCTGAACCAGGCACAGCACTGCCGCAGTGCGGAACAGCTTGCTGCCTTTTAAAAAACTTCCATGCTTTAAATAATCCATGTGCTTTGAGGATTTTTTTCTAGCAGTTCTCAGAATCAAGTTGTATAGCAAAGAAAGATGATGGTGGAATTAATTCACAGTTGTCATATGAATTTTTTTTTTAGATCAAGGGTGTGGGAATATTTGTAGGTTTGAACAAGAGATGGGATGGAAGAAAATGATGGGCAGGGAGGGAGAAGAGGGGCCCAATATCACACAGCCTTACTAACTTTGAAGAACATGTCCGCAGCAGCAATGAGAAAGAGAAAAACTGGGGGGAGAGCCTGGGACAGAAATTGGATCAAAAGCAGTGATAGATTGAAATATCAAATGCCTAACACCCAAGAGGCAACAGTCTTAGGCACTGAGTCAGTACCATGGTAGGAAATCTTAGGAATTCATGTCTTCCCAGCATGCACCAATTTCCTTTCAAGCGCCCTCCTGCACCACATTCCCTCTTTTCCTTCCCCCAGAAGCACAGAGGGCCCAGTGACTTCCACATGGATGATACTTCTGGGTGCCTTGGTGCCCTGGTGCCCTGGGCAACTTCTCAGTTCTAAGAATCGGAAATCAGAATGCCAACTGCTGTGCTTGCTTGAATTCTGGTGCTCTGGAATATTACCAGTTAGCCATATTCCTGGGGGAAGGATGGGAGAGAGACAAAGACAGGAGGGAGGGAAGAAGGGAGGAATAGAAACCAAGAGAGCAAGACAGAGACAGAGAGACAGAGAGACAGAGTGGGAGACAGAGAGAGACAGAGAAACGGAGAAAGGAACAGAGGGACAGGGAGAAAGGAAGAGAGATGGAGAGATACACAGACACAGACAGATGAGAGAGAGAGAGAGAGAGAGAGAGAGAGAGAGAGACTATCATGCAAAGAGAAACAGAAATCAAAGCCCTGATGTCCATAAAAGAGAAAATCTGTTGTTCCCTATTACTTTTCAGTTCACCCCATTTCCTTGGTGCTTTTCCTCCAATTTCCTTACGGGCTGGTTCTCAGTGACAGATTCTGCTGCTGCTGCTGGTGTGTGTGTGCACGGGGGTTGTACATCTGCGTTCATCAATTAAGCAGTTCAAATCTAAACGTCGCTCATTTATCAGACTGATGAAATGTTGCCCTCGAGTTCCAGGTGGCTTCTATGAGAAGGCAGAGAAACTGGGCTCTCCAGTTTAGCTTCCACGAAGGAGGTAGGGGTGCCATCTTTTCAAAAGGCAGCTTGGCAACAGCTGAGAAAGTGCTGTATGTGTGGCTTTCACCAAGGAGAATTGATGCGAATGACCTTTATTGTTCTATTATTATTACAATATTATTTTTAATAGCAAAAGTCATGAAGATGGATCTTGCAGGCCACCCCACAGGAAGGCAGGTTCAAGAGATGCGGCAGGGAGTTCTGACCCAGCTTGTGCACCAGACCGGGCACCGTGTGGCCTCCGGTCTTGGTCAAAGTCCAAACGGCCACAAAAGGTGAACATTTTGAATCGATTCAGGACATAGAAGCAGCCACTGCAGGGCAACTAAAGAGTGGAAAAATGCTTCAGTATTGCTTCAAATCCTGGAAGGAAGGGTGGGATGAGTGCATTTGGGGTGAAGGAGAGTATTGGGGGGATTGATGGTAATATGGCTTTTGCTGTAATGAATTCTTTGAAACTTTAAACATTCATCGTATTAGTGTTCATACTTGTCAACAATGTAATACTTGTAAGTACTATAAGGTCCTAAATTAAAATGAGATAGATTTTTATTTTCTACTATATGCATATGTGTGTATATATATATATGCATATATATTAGAAAATAAATATATGTTTATAGGTATTTGTAATGAAAAAGCAGAACTGACTGCAGTAACACACACCCATAATGACAGCATTCTGGGAGGCTGATGCAGGAGGATCCCAAGTTCAAGCCCACCCTGGGCAACTTAGTAACTTAGTGAATCCTTCTAAAAGTAAGAAGTGAAGAAAAAATCTGTGGATGTGGCTCATTGTCAAGGCCCTGAATGCAATCTTCTATGCTGAGGAGGAAAGAAGGGATGGAAGGAAGGAAGGAAGGAAGGAAGGAAGGAAGGAAGAGGGAAGGAAGGAAGGAAAAAGGGAGAGAAAAAGTAAATAATGAGCATATTCCCACTTCGCTTGCATCCACTTTAAATGTGCGCACGTGCTTCCACGTGCAGACACGCTGTGCGTTTTCTCATGAGGTACACGTCAGATGGCGCATAGTGATCAGCTTGAGAGAAGGACTTCAGTGGACTGTAGGATGGAGGAGGTGGGAAGTGTTTCTCTGATTCTGTGCCTCCCCTTTGTCCAATCCTTTATTGCTTGTTTAGTATCTCCACTGGGTGCTCCAAGTTAAAGAGTAGAATGACCCTGCTCTGAGGAGTGGCTCTAACAAGCGTTGTTTGCACCAGTCTACTCAAAGGAAGGGCCCAGGACGGACTCGTGCCAGCTGGAACCCGTGCATTTGCTTGGCAGCAGCTGGGTTGGGGCTCACTATGCTCAGAGAAGGAGCTGATGTGGACATTCCGGGGCAAGAGCCTTCCCTTTCCCCAACCCATGACAGATTTCTCCTGCACTTTTCAAACAGCACGTTGAAAAGCACCAATTCGTACTGTCATATTATTTTAGGACAAATTCTCACCTGTCCCAAGCATGCTTGTACGCCAAGACTCTTCCCTTGCTATGGACAATAATAAATTTCAGGAATATACTTAACATCTTTTCTTTGGGGGAGGGGAAGCAATGAAACTATTTCAGACTAAACCACTAAGAAAGTGTACTATAGCCTTGACACAGCAAGCAGACAGGTGACACTAGATCATTTCAAGTAATATGTTGGTGAAAAGACAATGCAGTCCTTGCCCTGAAAGACAAAGCACCATGCCGAGGCAGGAACACCACATGCTGCAAAGACCCCAGACAGAAATGCTACTGGGATTAGGGAATGTGCTCTGTCCCCTTCAGTCTGAGTGAGTCATGGCTAATCATGGTCCAAGTCCCTTACTCCTTGACCTTCCTGTTGCCAGGGATTTGCCTCAGTAAGATGCAGTTAGTCTCGTGGGCTGAGGAGATGATGCTGGGGCTGGGCTGTTCTTCTGTTCTGTTCCACAGTCTCCGATGCCTTCCAGTTCAGTACTTCATCTTCTTAGCTAGCCAGCAGTCCTCACTTTTCTGTTCATTCCTGGATTCTGGTGTATGTATCACAGTCCAAACCCTCTACCCTCCAGGGAAAGTGTCACCACAAGAGTGGCTTGTCATTGCAGCAAAAAGTCTGAGAGCTGTCAGTCCATGAAAGAAGCTCCCTGTGTGTGACACCATCTCTCCTGTCTCTGCAGTCGCCTCTAAGCTGAAAGGTGCAGTGTCAGAACTTCCAGAAATGTACATCCTTATTTGATGGCTGGAAGAAGATATATGGGAGAAACCATTCAGAGTTCTCAACTAAACTACTCTCCCTCTCAGTTCCACATCTTAAATGCGCAGGTGCCCTTTTGTATTACACACACACACACACACACACACACACACACACTGAAGATCTGAGAACTTTCTTCCTCCTTCTAAATTAGTAATCTCCTGGGTCTTGTTTTTCAGTTTACAGAAATGGTGTGGCGACGTTTTTGGTCCATGGGAGGTTGGCTCCGGAGACCCCTTTCGCGCAGCTCCCTCAGGTCATGGGTGGCTTGGGCACACCTCCATCCCTTCGCATCTGTGAAGCAAGAAGACTCTGGGACCTTGGGAAGCTCTAGACTGGCAGGAGGGAGCTCTCTACTGTTGAGAAAGGCCTTGCTGCACAGTTTAGGACCTAAAACCCTCTTGCACCTTGACTCAAACTTTAGCACTAGTTATTCTTTCCATTTTACTTTCTAGCTTCCAACTATTGAGGCACCAGGTTCCAGAGGCAGGTGCAATATGCCTTAGACTTGTCACCATCTTAGTTTCTGCATTCACAAATTTTAAAGGATCAATCATTTGCATTCTTTGTGAATACATTCAGCCCCAAGGAAGGCAAACATGGGCAGAGACTGCTATTTTCCAGTAGATAACTGCATTTTCTGGGTCACATTTGGAGGGAGGCCCACGCGGTCATTCACATACTTGCCCACATGACTGTCCAGCTGCCCGTTCACCTGAACCTCAGCACTGCCCCCCTACTGCACCCCACTCATTGATCTTTGGCTTTTTCATTTCAATGCATGGTGAGTGGGGTCAGGGAGTCCCAGGAACTTTTCCAGCTCTTGTCACCAAGCCTGGGCCTGATGTAGAGGCACATGGTGGCCCTTGTGCACTGGGACACCAGCTGCATGGATGCCTGGCTCTCCTCCCAGCAGTTGGCACTGCACTGGAACAGGAGGCACTGGAACATCTGCACTGGAACATCTTCTGCATGTTCTTTCTCTCCACACTCCTCACCATGGAGTCCACCAGCCCCTGCACACAGAGGGTCAGCAGGTCCTGCTGACCTTGAGCTGTACTGTGCTTTGCTATGCTGGCACCCACATAGCCCAGGCTGATGTTCGCTTAAGCTCTTTTCTCGATGCGAATGCTTTCTTAACGTCTCTTGGCCCACACTCAAGGACCTGGGCTGACAGAGGTTCTGCTATCCCTCACAAGAGGCTTCTAGGGTAGGGCTGTGTGTCAGCATTGCCAGACTGCTGGTGAAGCCCCACCTCGCAGCAATTCTGACTCAGAAATGTTGATTATGCATTCTAGTGATGAACTACATGCAATGGAAACTAAGTATGCTCTTTTTAACTAAATATTGATATGATATGCTTTATAACACTGACCATTACTTCACATCTTCTTACATACACTGATGAAGTGCCTTTAACTACGGATGACAATCAATACAGTAATTTTTTTTCCTCAAATTTATTTAACTTGCAAAAACAAGGTAATCCAGGATGTGGCCTCCGTTTTGATGTGATACAGCCAGCTTAGCTCTCAAGGCGGAGAGCTTTTGGGAGCTACTGAAGTTGGAAAGAAATTATATGTGCAGGGCAGAGCCAGCCTGAGAATATGGAGCTCCTGGAAGCGTGCTGTCGCAGCTCGTGAGCTGATTGCTCATTAGTAACTTCTGTGAGGCATAAATAAACACTCTACTCTTCTCTGGCTGATCCTTTCCTTTGCTCAGGAGACAGAGGAGCTCCACCTGACCCAGACTTTTGCCTCTTGTTTGGCATGTCTTCTTTCTCATGGCCATTCCTTCCTGGGTTATAGTAAGAGCTCAAAATCCACCTACAAAATCAACAAAAATCAACCTTAGTGTGCTTTCCAAACCTACTCTGAGAATAGCTCATTCCCTCAGGAGGTGAAATCTAGAATCTCTGCATCCCATAATCCCAAACTTTCCACTGTATGAGGGAAACCCAGACGAGCTGTTCTCTGCTGAGGTCTAGAGGACTAGGCTGTGCAAGGCAGACCTCACAGTCTCTAGGTCAGGGTGGTTTTGTCTCTGGAACAAGGGCCACAGGGAGGTATATGGAAGGCTGCCTGCCTCCTGGCTAGGGGTGGAATGCTGGTAACCCAGCCTTCCTGAAGCAAAATAACATCTTCTGAGATCAGTTGTCAGAGTGCGAGCATCTGGGCATATGAAAAATCTGGTTCTTCATTAACTTTCTCCTTATCTATCCATTTTCTATAGCTGCTATTCCATAAAACACATGCTACACACCCTACCAGTGCTCACCCCCACCCCCACCCCACCCCAGCACATTTGTTGCTGGCTAATAAAAATGGGCCAGTGGCAGAGGTATGGAGTTGGTCTGCTAAAGTCGAGCACCTCCTGGTCCACCTTGCACCCTGTAGTTCTTCTTTATTCCTCATTGTATGCCCTGATAGGTCCATGGTAGTTCTCCACTGAGCCCATTTTATCAGGAAATAAATTAGGGCTGGTCTAGGAAGACCATGTTGATGACAGGAACATAGAGAACAAGACAATACATGAAAGAAGAGAATAAAAGTGATTCACAAAGAGAAAAGGAGAAGAGAAACCAGAAAGCAGGATTCAAAAAGGAAGCAGCATCTACATCTTGTAGGCATATATACATATATATTCCATTTTACTATCTCTATTATACCTTTTAAATTTTATTTATTCTTTCAGGTTCTTACTCTAGGGAGACAATATGATGTTTACAAATGTAGGTCTAATTATGTCACTTATAAGGATGGCCTCTAGTTGCATCCATTTACCTATGAAAACCTCAAGTTTATCTTTCTTTATAGCTATAACTACAAAGAATCTTTCTTTATAGCCCCACGGTACATGGGGCCATCATGAGGTACTGGGGATTGAGCCCAGGTCCTTGCTCTTGCCAGGTAGGCACTTAGACTGACAAGCCAGCTCCCTGGTCCTTATTTTTTATTTTAAAGAGGAAAACAAAAACAAATAACAAGAAGAAAGACAAAAACAAAGCAATACAAATGGTACAGAATTTTAAAACAAGAAGAGTAACAATTATTGTTATAATATATATTGTTATCAAATTTGTTGCTCAGATTACTAGATAGAGGTGTGTAAGATTGATCAAACAATTAAACATTAACATTTTCTCTCAAAAACCTTATTTTTTCTTGTCCTTTTCACTTTTTATTTTTTAATTTATTTTAAAGAGAGTATAATAGATAAGACATTAAAGACAGTACTTTTTAAAAAAGCTTTATCTTATTTTATTTTATTTGGGATATAGGGTCTTGATACACAGTTGGGACTGGAAGTGGTTCTCCTGTCTCAGCCTCCACAGCACTGGGATTACAGGCATGTGCCATCATACCAGGTCATGGTGACCCACAGGGCCTGCAAGCACCAGGGATTAACCTCGGGACCTCATGCTTTCCAAGTAGGTGCTTATGCTACTGAGCTATGTCACCAATGTGAGACAGTACACATTTAAAACAATAAGATGAAAGGTATTTAACTGTAGCTGTCATATTGCACATGGCTGTCCTCAATGTAGTTGCTCAGATTATAGATAGTAGCATGTACAGTTAGGCAAGGTAAAAATTGCAAACATTAGTTGATATTTTTTTAGAAAATGGATAGAAGTCAGTAGTGTAATAATCTCAGCTATCCTGTATGTATACTTACTGGATTTCCCCCCCTTCCCTTTTTTCCTATCTTTTCTCCTTTCCCTCATCTCAGTTGTTTACTCCTTACATCCAGTTTCTTTTCATTTTACTCTCTCTATTGCACTTTTCATATTTTATTTATTCTTTCAGGTTCTTACACTCGGGAGGCAATACTATGTTTTTACGTGTGGATCTGATTTATTTCACTTATGAGTATAGCCACTAGTTGCATCCATTTACCTATAAAGGCCTCAAGTTTATCTTCTTTGTAGTTGGGTAGTGCTCCATTGTACGAAAAATACCACATCTTTTTATCCATTCCTCAGTTGATGGGTATTTCAGTTGTTTCCAAGACATAGCTCTGACAAATTGTGCTGCTATAAAAATGGGTGCACTTATATCACTCTGGTATGGTGTTTTCAGTTCTTCTAGAAAAATACACAGAAGGGGAATAGCTGGGTTGAATGTGACTTCTAATGTTAGTTTTTTGAGGAGTCTTCACACTGATTACCCTAGTGGTTTTACCAGTCTGCACTCCCACCAAAAGTGGAGAAGTGTTCATTTTTCCCAACAGCTTCTTCACCATTTGTTATTAGTTTATTTTGTACGATAGCCATTCTTTCTGAAATCTCAGTGTTGTTTTAATTTGCATTTTTCAAATGACCAGTGCTGTGCAACATTTTGCCATGTATTTATTTGCCATTTGTTTATCTTCCTCTGAGAAGAATGTATTTGTCTCAGATACCCATGTTTGGATTGAGTCTTTGAATTTTGGGGCCCTGATTTATTTTCTTGTTCTTTATATATTCTAGAGAGAAATCCTTTGCCTGAGTGACTATTAAGATTATTTTTCCAGTTGATGGGTTGTCTTTTTAAGCTGTTGGTGATTTCTTTTGATATGCAGATACTTCTCAAAAAGATGAGGTCTCAGTTGTTGATTCTTTGAACTATTTCCTGTGTAGTGTCATTTTTTTCATGGGCTTGCTGCCTACCCCTAAGTCTTCAAGATTTCTACCTACTTTCTCTTTCAGTAGATTTAGTGTTTCTGTTTTAATGTTCAGATCTAGCTTTTTCTCTTCTTGATTCAAGTCTCCTGAGATATCCTTGTTTTCCTTAGATCCTGCTGGTTAATAACTCCTTTGTGTTTTATTTAATAAATTTATTTCAGTACATTTCTATTAATTGCCCATAATCTTAGGCAATCACACATCATGCCTTTCTTCCAAATTTCTTGCTCCTAGGGGGTGGGGCGATAGCTCAGTGGCACAGTACCTGCCTGGCAAATTTCTTGCTCCTATAAATCAAGGCATGAAGGAAAAGCTTTGGATACATAAAAGTCATATGTCTGTATTCTTTAAGGTAAGTCATTTAAACCTATATTTTTAAGCAACAAATACAATGGATTGGTTTGCTTAGCAATAAACTGGCTTAATTCCTTATTCTTCTTTATGCTGACTTATCTCTTGCAAGAGTAGTTGGGAAGCATAAAACATTTGCTAACTCTGATTTTTAAATACACTTTCTGCCTTCTTATGCTTTCCTCTCTTGGGAGAGTGGTCAGCTTTCCCTGCATCCTGGGCTTTAAAATGCATGAGACTCTTGGAGGTGCACTAGAGATTTCATCCTGTGACTTCTTCACCAATTATCAACCCACAATGAATCTGCACCATCCAAGCTTTGGCCTGACTGATAATCAAACCCAAGTACTGATTTTAATCTGGAGGCCATAACTTCTTTCCTTTGTAGGTCTACTTGTGTAGAGGAACAAAATGTGTGCAATAAATAGCTCTAATTAAGGAATTGTTTCATATGGCTCTAAGGTGTGGAGAACAGTTTTTTTCCAACCTCCTTGCCCAACTCGATGAGCATGGCCTACATAGCTTCATGGGAAATACATCTATAATGTGTTTTAAAGGTGCTGCCAATGATGAAAAGAAGATCGGGCTGTGTTGTGATAGTACAGACAACTAAACACCTCCTCATTTAATTCAGTGCAGTTCTTTACGTCTTTCCTATTCAGAATTTCCAGAAGCCTTTGGCCTGTGAGACCCTGAGCCTGGAGTTGGAACTGTGTGAACAGGTTCAGGTCATGTCCTCCGGGAACTTCCAGGAAAGGGCTCCACACAGATGTTCAATCAGCCTCTAGGGTGGGGGTGGTTCCTAGTCTGAGCTAAGGTGTTAACGGATGGGTTTGTGGGAGAGGTTCACTGAAAAAGGAGTGTAAGTGAGCAGTGCAAATGTGCTCAGTTAATTCTAGTTCTTCTCAGATTTGCCTCATTCCTAAAAATAATGGTGTCTAAGAGTCTTTTCTGAGAGAACTAGTGTTCTTATTAATAACTGGAGGAAACCAGAAGCTGCAGGGTAAAGCAAGACTCAGAAGTCAGTCATATTTCAGCCAGAAGTTTATTTATTTTTTTATTTTTTTGCTCCGAATGCCTGCAGGGCAGGTTTGACTGACTGGAGTGTTGTGGGGATCGAACTACAGCAACCTGAGGCTGACAGCTTTGTGGAAGCAG
>NDGM011190690.1:0-11965 GCA_002564305.1 Octomys mimax
ACACACACACACACACACACACACACACACTCACACACACACAGCTTCACTTGGAGACAGGGTAGGTTTGGCTTCCTTCACTTACACAACTGATGTCACCCAGGGCCACTTGGGCTTGATAGCTCATCAGCCGCAAACCGTTTCAGTGTGTGTTACCCGGTTACCCTGGCTTCCTGCACATGCTCCTGAGTAGAGAGCTCATCTCCTTATCTCAGAATTGCTTCCCCGACTGCCGTCCGGGAGCTGGTAGCTTTGATACCATCAAGGCAAGATGGCATCAAACCACCCTCTTTGTAATTATTTGAGTTGTGCTTTTTCATGTCTGTCTCATGAAAAGATGATGTGGTGAGATTTCAGCCAGGCCTCGCAGAGGGCGGCCTCTGCGCCTGGGGTTACCCGCAGTGTCACGTGGCTCACCGCCCTCTGCAGCCTGATGATCTTATCTGCGCCTCTGCACCTTCCCATGAAGCGCCAGCTCCTTCCAGCTTCCGTGCATGCTACACACCCCAAAAATGCTTTCAACACCCGGACAGGTATCCCTGCAGCAGCAGTTGGTCAAGCGATACTTTATCATTTATCTGTGAAGGAAACCAGCTGGTCAAGACCTTCACTGTAGGCAAAGATGAAAAAAAAACCCAACTTTCACTGGCTTTTTCAGTTGGGAATTTGCAACAAAGTTTTCTTTAAAAGCACGCCTTTCTCTTTTGCTTGAGCTGGTGATGCTTTTGTTCCCTCTGTGTTCCAAGAATCAAGCTAGTATTCAGGGTACAGAGATGATTATGTCTGAGCCCCTGTCCTTGAGAAATTCTCAATACAGCTGCAGAGAGAAAGCATGTTAACAGAGCACCAGAGTCAACTCCGTGAAGCCCAAGCAGGTGCCTTGCACAGAGATCTGCAGGCAGCCAGGCGAGCAGGCCTAGGCAAGGGGGGTGGCATGAAGAGGAGCAGGCGCTTCTTCTTCAAAGACAACCGCAAGTTCGCTAGTTCAAGAGGGAGGAGGTGTTCCTAATGGAGGGGATGGCAAATGGAGCATGATGATATGACCCTATGACTCAGTGGTTTTGTTTGGCAGAACAGTTCTCTCAAGCTGAGCCTGGGTCCTCCAGGGAAGGAATCTGCTTTATCCTGAGACGTTAGCACTTGGAGCATGCTTCAAGAAGTAAGCCCACCATGGCACCAAGGACCCAGGAAACCACGAGGACACTGTGCACGAGGGCCCATGGCAATACAAAAAGTGTTGCTTCTCCAGCAGGCAGGGCATCAGCTGCCCATCTGTCCCTGGCTCCAACTCAGCCTTGGTTTGCTTTCACACATGACTGTCATGGAGCCCTGCTGGTGCCAGCCTTGGCTGGCCAGGCTGTGAGTCTCACAAGCGTCCTTGGCCCTTGCTAGCCATCAAGAAAACATATGGGAAGAGTCACTTTTGTACCTCATGAGGCCCTTGAGAAGCCAGGGAGTACTTGCCCGTGCCCGTGGTAGGGGCAGGGCTTGTGTAGCTGCAGGTTTGCGGGGAGAGGGGGAGAGTTCCGTGATCTCACCCAGACCCTGCCACTTGTACTGAGGGACTTTGCAAAGGTCTCTCTCACCGTGCTCCACCTTCCATATCTATCAGGAGGGGTCCCTGGACTGTGAGGAGCCTCACATGCATCCATCTGCCTTTGCTCCATTGTCTGAAGAAGTCCCAGTGGAGGAGACTAACCCAGAAGTGTTTCCTCTCTTGGGCATGAGGGAGAGGAAAGGTCACCTGGTAGCCCCATGAGGATGCTCCTTTCTCTGGCTTCTTGTGGCCGAGTAGGACGGGAAGGGAATCAGAGCCCAGCTGCAGGGCCAAGTAAATCTTGCACTTGGGCACTTGGAGAACTCAGCCTAGCCAGGGAGCTTCCTGAGGGGCTGAGGCAGGAAGAATATATGTGGGGAAGAGGCTGCCTGGGAGGTCACCAAGGAACATCGCCTCAGGGGGTGCCCACCCAGCCCTGGGTGAGGGTGTGGAGACATTCCCCTCTGACCCGCAGCTTCTCTGGCTGCTGTGAGGCTGGGCTGTCAAGGGGGCGGTGGCCTCATGGCTGCCCTCCTCGTGGGGTGACAGACCACAGAACATGAGCTCCGCGTCCAACTCGGCGACGCCTTTGCAGGGTCAAGAGCTTCTGAAAAGCGTCAGCTCAGTTTCCACGGTGGCCCCCAGAGAGCTGGACAAGGTGGCTGTGGACGGGCTTGAGGGGGCAATGTCTGTGGCCTCCCTAGATCTCTGAACCCCCTGTTCCTGGGACACTGAGGGGGAAGAACTTGTGCTCTCCCACCTCAGACTCACCTGGCCGGAGCAGGGCCTGTCCTGGAGGGGAGGCAGCTGACCCACGCCCGACTCTTGATCCTCCTCCTTGGGGGACCCCTGAGGTCCAGAGTCTGAACCAACTTGTCCAGGTCCACACCACCACAGGTGACAGTAGCGATAAGTTTGCAGACCTGGGGCTTAGGGACTTCTTGGTAGGGTGCGGGGCCCCCAGCATGACATCCAGGCAGACCCGGAGCCACTTCTTGCCCGGGGCCTGGGACAGCGCCCCCTGCTGACCCCATATGAGTACTCAGGCCCTGCCCGGAAGCTCGGCACATCAGAGGCGGCTGAGGACAGGACATAGGGACAGAGGACCACGCTGCAGCCACCAGGGCCCAGGGCTGTGGTCAGGGGCAGTCAGGACTCCACGTTCAGACAGCGAGTGGGGATCACCCCAGATGCAGTCCTAGCTGCTGCTGCCGCCCCGGCCCCCTCCACTGAGAGGAACCCAGCACCAGCGCACCTTAGCAGTTTCACAGCCCCACCCAGGCAAGGATCCTGCAGCTGGAAGGACTTCTGCCACCCCAGAGCCTCTGCAAAAAGCAGCACAGTCTGAATCCAGCTCCTCCTCTTTTCATCTGGGCTCCCGCCTTCACCATTTACGTATTAAAATATCACCACTGAATGAGGACAGCAGCAAGTGCCATGGCTCCAGAGCCGGGCCAGCCACGGCGTTAGACACTGCTCGGCACACAGAGGCATTCACAGCTGCCCCCACGGGGGCTGTTTTCTCCTGCCCATACCTCTGGGTTCCGTGTCTCACAGCGGCAGCAGTCAGGCCCCTGGTCCCCTAGAGAGCCACAGCTTCCAGGAACACATGAGTGCTGCTGTGGCCCGGGACAGCCTCAGTGCACAGAAGAGGGTCTCCTCTGCCCCACGTCTCGCATGGCTGAGTGGCAGCGGTGATGCAGCGAGGAGAGCGCATGGGTCCCCCGAAGCAGGGCAAATTCAAGTCTGGGCTCCCCTGTGCATAAGCTGTGTTCCTTTCAGGAGAGTCACTGAGTCTCTCTGAGCTTCCTAGCATATAACATAGATTGAGCACCCCTAAGCCCCACTGATCCCTAATCCCAAATCCCCAGTGATCCAAGACCTGCAACTTCTTAAGCACCGATTTAAGGCTACAGTAGAGCACCCTGTACCAGGAGACTGTGCGTTCTGAACAGCTACTTACACTTTTATATAAAAATGATCTTCAAGTTATGTAGATAAGCAGTGTATGGAACATAAATGAATTTCCTGTTTAGACCAGGGTCCTAAGATAGTAGATAGATAGACAGACAGACAGACAGACAGACAGACAGACAGACAGACACATAGATACATAGATACATAGATAGCTAGGCAGGCAAAGAGTCCAACAAAATTTCAAAATAATCCAGTTCCAATCATTTCAAATAAAGGACACTTAGCCTCCAGTTGTGTCCACAGCGTCCCTCACTTAGTCTGGAGGTTCCGTTCCAGACACCCCATGATAAGTGAAAATCAGGGCAGTAGCAACATTATATTTATTTTACTATTTACATATCATTTAAGGCTTTATAAGCCCTTCTCACCTCTTTATAACCCTTTCCCACACTTTTAAAACCCTTCTAATGTTCTTAGCCATTTTCTAAACTTGTAAACCTGCACAATTTTAACAACATACGCATACTTTGTGGTGCTGAGAAGTCCCGCGATATTGTGAAAAATCCTCGATCAATACTTTAGATTGATATTTTTTTGAAAACCCGCAAAAAAAAAAAAAAAAAAAGTGAGTCCGCGAAAGTTGAAGCGTGACATAGCGAGGGGCCACTGTCTTTTCGGAGTCGATAAATTAAATAAAAGATGCACCTAGATGTTTTTCAGAGCGGCACTAAGGGGTCACCACATACGTGCCACTGCTGCCGTGGCCTCGGTCGGGTAATCGCTCTTTAGGCTTGGCCCACACGTTCATTAGGGGGAGGAGCTGGGCCCCGAGCTGCCTGATGCGGAAGCTTTTAAAAGGGCATTGAGTGAGGGCTCCGGAGGGCGCCTGGGGAAAACCCTCCCTTGCTAGGAAGAGAAGGCTGGAGGACTGTGAGAGCCAGCGACCCGGGCTTTTCCATCTAACGGTGGCTCGCTCGGGTTCCCTGTGAGCTGGACGCAGAGGGACCTCTCGCCGGCCACGTGGACCTGCAGAGAAGGAGGCAGGCGCTTGCGAGTATACTGCAGGACTCCTGCACTTCTGTAAAGAGATTTCGCAAGGGCTAAGCCTCGGGTCTGCCGCCACCCTGCTAGGGACAAGGGGCAGCCCCCGACTCAGGGCCTCTCACCCTGGCACCCTTCTCCCTTCTGCTCTTGGCCAGCGCCCCCAGACCGATGGAGCAGGAGCCAGCCCCAATATCTACATGTTCAGAAACAGCTGGGTAGCTCTCCCCCATCGCATTCCAGATGTTGCTCTTGTGCAGTGGCAGCTAGAGTAAAACCCTGACCAAGCCCGGGACTGGTCTAGCCACACTGCGCGCAGAGATAGAAGGGAGGAGAGACCAGAACTCTCAGCGCAGAGTCCCGGCCCACACCAGCGGGTCTGGGTCAGATGGGAGTTGGTGGCGGTGCACACGGCCCGTTGTCTAGGCGTTCTGTGCGGTCTGGTGCGGGAGGAGCCATGTACTAGCACCTGGTCAGGTCGGGAGGCCCGAATCCGCCCAGGGAGGACACAGGGAGGGCTTAACAGGTCTGTTCACCAGGCTCCTCCTGAAGCAGCAGCTCCTGGCCGTCAGGCTGTGTGCGCAGAAGCCGTAGTCTTCTACTCCGATGAGCAGCTCGGCATGCTGCAGGGTTCTACATGTCCCCGTTTGGGGCATCGTGAGGGAAGCAGACAAGTGTGAGGCTACTGGGGGCGGGGAGGCTGTACGATTCACTTGGAGACAGTGAAGGCTGCCTCCGCCCCTCTTGGGTCCTTCGAGAAGGGCTCACTCACGCGCGCGGCCCACCAGATGCCAAGCGCAGGCTGCAGGCCCGCGTGCCGTGCACCTTGGGTGCAAGGGCGTCTCCCCTGCGAGGGACGCGAGGCTTTACTAGCTTTGTGTTTTTCCCACGTCTGACTCGCAGTACCTGCTGGAGCCTGTGTTGACATGCGCGAGGCAGGGCAGGGCTGGCGGCACATCCTGCCCGGTGACTCGGGTACTTGCACCGTCCTCACCACGCCGCAATTAGCAGCTCCCCGCCTGCGCAGCACAGGGCTCTGCCAGGTTTCATGCCACCTCTGGGGTCACCTCGATCGCGCAGCTGGTTTCTTCTCCCGTCGGGGGCATGGACGAGTGGGAAACAGACCGAGAAAGAACAAGAAGAAACCATTTCAGGGGCGGGAGCAGGGCAGAAAGCTGGAATGCTGATTCCCAGCCCGGCCCGGCCCGGCCCGGCCACTTGGCCGCTGCACCCCTTCTTCTGCCCGTCTCCTTCCGCAGGGCCTGGGGGAAGGGCAAAGATGAAATTGGAGAGGCCCTGGCAGTGCAGGGGGGACTCTGTGTATGATTGTGAGGTTTTAGTAGGGCAAGGCCACAGAGAGGCTGGTGCCAAAGGGGCCATCGTCCTAAGCCCTAACTTGGGCTAAAATGAGCAGCTCAAGCAGGAGCAAGGGGATCGGGAGCCCCAGGGAGAGGACGGAGAAGGAAGGAAGGGGGCGAACAACAAGCTGTGATATGAACGTGTGACCACTCCCCAGGACGACTATAAATGGCAGGAATTACTAATAAAATCCAAAAACTAAGAAGAACCGCCTGGTCGCTGTTCACGCTGAACAGTGTCTGAACCAGGGCAGCCGGGGTGAGAAGCCAGCCTGCAGGTGCCCACCGGGGGACACTCGGTGTCTGGTGTGCTGGCGGGCTCCAGAGGGGCAGCTTGAAGAAAGGGTCCCAGCTTTCCAGGTGGGTAGGGGTGGGGCGTCCACAGCGAGATGGAGCGGTCAGGGGCAGGAGACTGGCAAGAGAGCTGGAGTCTGAAGGTGGCCTGCCGGGAGCTCCCCTTGGGCATGCGCAGGGGTTCAGGGGTCCAGGGAGGAGTATGACTCAGGGAGACGGGGACCTTGCTCTGGAGATGGGTGCTGGGGATGTGCTCCGTGCCAGCGCAGCGTGGACTGTGGGGTGCCCAGCCCACAGAGCACGCAGCCTGCGGAGCCCTCACTTTAGGGGCAGCAGGAGGAGGAGAAAGCATAGGGCTCAGGCAAAGATGAGGGTCCTGAGGGGAAGCCCACTATTTCAGGTTCAAAGGTGAAGCCACGCGTCACTTCCAAACTTACTCTGTCATTGTGAGTGTTCAAAATCTCAGCGTCGAGAGTGAGGTTGCCCTGTTTCCCGCTGCAGTCCACACATGAGCAACGCAGGGCAGCGCTCATCTTTAAGGGGGTGCAGGATTCATCCTGCCCTTCCACAGATGGGCACCCCTTCTCCACATTGCGCGTGTGCACCAGCGTCCTGGGTTATACAGGTGTCAGACCATGAAAACTGCATTTTCAGCTGCAGGGAAATGCAAACCAGTTTTGTCTGTCAATTGCTTCGACCAGAAAACCTAGCCATTAAAACTGTACTCGCTTCTGGCCATACTCGAAGGGCCTGGTGCAAAGGCACAAGTGACAAACAACACTCTGTGTTAATCCAAACCTTCAGCAGGGCAGGACTTGAGTCTTGCAGGAAGAAAGGTGAATGTCCGGGAGGCTCTTTACTTTGAAGTTGGCATGAAGTGTTCACCGGAAGGCCAACTTTTGGAGGTTAAAATGAAAAGATTCGAAGTATTTCCTACCTTTGGGTTGAATCAGTGACACAGGTCAGCCTCCTAGCAGGTTACAGAGGAGGATCGTAGGGGAGTCAAGCTTTGCAGGGATTCGTAGACGACTTGAGTTTGGAAAGACCTAGTATGATGCCCTGCCCCAGCCATCCTTAGGCTGCTCACCACAATTAGAGACTGTAGTAAACTGACATCATGGCTGTCGTGACAGCTAAAGGAGAAGGGAGACTGATGCGTGGAGTGACCAGGGCTGTGTGCAGCTTTGTCCCCTGGCGCTGGCAGGCGGCCTGGGTACTGTGGATCTCTCTCCAGGTTCTGACTTTGAGAACTTCCAAGGCCCACACTGCTCCCACCTACCCTCTCCACTTTCCTCATGTCAGAAAGATTAGATGATTGGACGTCAGAACACAGCGACCCCGGGAGAGAGGGAGCTCAGCCCAGGGCTGCACTTTCCATTTTTATTAAAGTTCTTATTATCTTATAGCCCAGGAGCTCCCAAGCAGGCCCAGCTCCTGCAGGGCCCCTCTGTTTGATGGGAGCAGCTGCCGCATAGCACTGCGGCCCTGCTGGTGCAGACCCCGTGATGACAGTGGCTACAGGGCCAGGACCTCCAGCACCACCACCCTGGCATATGGCCCTCTGGGCCCCACCAGGGCGGGCCGTTCCCGCACCTAAGACTCCTGTGCCTCTATAACTCCACACTTGCTGTAGAAGTGCCTGCCTCGACAGCTCCAGATGCGGTGTGTGTTGGCTCCTCTTCTGAGGACCAAAAGCCCTTTCGGCTCAAAGGGCTCAGGCAAAGATGAGGGTCCTGAGGGGAAGCCCACTATTTCAGGGAGAGAGGGGACAAGGAGGGAGCAGAAAGGGGGACCGGGAATACTAGGTGTGGCTCAGAGACCTCCCTGTGTCTGAAGTCTGAGGACCACAACGTATCTTCCCCTCCTCTTCCGAGCACAGGTCTCCACCCGTGGTGTGCTTTGGGCCACTGCAGGGGGCTCTGCACCTGTGTCTACCCCAGGGCTCCCAGGTGCTTTTGAACCCTTCAGCTGATGGCGGCTGAAGGGGCCTCCCCGACTTGCCCACAGCTGTCGTGCCATGACTAGGCCGTCTTGCGCTGAATGTCATCACCTTGATAATCTGCTAAGCTGCAGAGTGCCTGGAACTAGCAGCTCCCTGGCTGCTTCTCCCTGATGTGAAATCCACCTGGAGATGCTGTGGTCTGAGTTCAGGTTCGTGTGGAGCACCTGGAGTGAAGGGGAGGAGTGAGCGGAAAGCACTGTTTAGAGGCACCCATTCTGGATCTCTACCACCATGCACAGATTCAACGTCTGTAGATGAATTAGGAATGGAGCTTTGCGTCCACCAACAAATGAAGACTGGGGTCAGAGACCTCGTTTGACATTTGTTCGTTACTTGGCACCTGCTTTGCACTGAAGGAGCTGCCACGTCACAGCCTTGTTCTCTGGGGTGTCACATTGTTTGAGGAACTGTTGTTTTTTCACATTTATTCACTCTCCAAAGATTTGTGGAGCTGCCATGCACCATCTTCCCGGCGCTGGAGCGAGCCCTCGTGGTGGAGGATTCAAGAAAGGACAGATTCTTGGACCAGAGAGCCTACGTGATGGCCAGCAGGCACACTCATGGATTCTAATTCCACCCATAGCACAGGGGGGTGTTACAGCCCCTGCCTGTATAAAAAGGACCGGGGTTTGATCCCCTGTGCTGAATGCCACACTGACCCTGTCCCCATGGTATGCTGAGACTAGGACAGAGTCAGGGTGTGGTGGTGCATGCCTGTAATTCCAGCACTGGGAAGTCTGAAAACAGGATCACTACTGAGTCCAAGCTGCATAGTGAGACCCTGCACCAAATACATAAATGAAAAAAATAAGAAAAAAAAAAAAAAAAAAGGAACCTTGTCCTCCAGGCCACCTTACGGCAAGTGTGGGAACCCAGACTTGCATCTAGATCACCCAGCCCTAGCCCATGCCCTATGTAGCACTCCGCTTTCCTGGCTCCCCCAGTCTTCCCAGAGACACAAGTTTTAACCCCATAATAAAGACAGTGCAAAGGTTCTGTGATTAAGCATCCAGTCTATACAATGTCACCAGAGTACAGAAAGGACAGATCATGGGAGCCAAAACATGGTACAGCGGATGGGGCTTGACAGGTTGGTGAGCTGAAGATGGGTGGATGAGCAAGGCGCAGAAAGGACCTCAGAACCAGTGGGCTGCGGTCAGGGGCAACAGGAAGATGAGGCTGGGGTGGCTCTGAAGATGCTGTAACAGGGAGCAGAGTTGGGCAGGACAAGGAGGGGGATGCATACCAGGGAGAGAACTGGACTAGGATGCAACAATTTATTTCTCAAAAAAAAAAAAAGTAGTAGAGAAATGACACAGCCATCCCCTATTGCATTTAAACTGGAGTGAAACATCTCTCCCCACCCCAATATTTTTTCATCCAAGGGGTTGATCGGTAACATTATATCATTACTAGGGTATACTTCAAAATGTTCTAGAACCCTCAAATGCTAGTAGCATAGACAAGATGGAAGTGGAGGTACCCCTCACATGACAGTCTGACCCGGTGGGGCACTTGTGGCTATACCACGCCGGCCACCAGGTTCCTTCTGTCACTCTTGGGGTTTGTCCCTCACTGCATGGCCAATTCCATATTCCATCAAATTGCCTGAGCAAAGACCCAAGTAGACCAAGGGGATTTGTAAGACGTAGGCCTTTGAATGTGAAAACCAGGAAAGTTCTTGACAAGGTAGAGCTTGACAGGAGACTGTCACCCTGGCTCTAGAGCTGCATCTGAGCTTCATGCCTCACTTGCCTTTGCATCGTATGTGCTACAATGTAGTCGCGTGCTCCCACCTAGCTGCAAGAGATGCTAGGAAATGTAGCATCGTTACATGTAGATATTATGGGCAAAGAGGCCCGACTAAAGTCCTTATTCTTGGCTTGCTATGACCATGCATACTTGGCTCTCAACAGCTGTCTCTTGTAACAATACAGACATGATTTTGGTGATAGAAGAAAAGATGACTTGTGTGTTGAAAAGGCACAGGCAGGTGGACTGTTGCTGCTGAATTGGGACTAGGAGTTGTACAGACCAGGCTGTGGGGCCTGAGTGTTTCCTAGTGCACTAGCTGCAACTTTACCCTTTTCCCAATTCAGGAGCCCTACTTGAGAGTGGTAATTTGTAGAGAAGTATGTGAGCCCTGCTAACTTATTTCTAAAGCATTCGTCAGCTGGCATACTGTTTATGACAACCCCAAAATTAGCTGCAACAGACCATTACGGCCAGACACAGAATCTCAGGTGATCACTAGTAGGTTGCCAGCATGGTGAGTTCAGGAGTTGGGAAATGACTGAATGAGACAACGCCTGAGAAAGACTCACCAGGCGGTCAAGGCGTCTCTCTTCTTCCTCCCTAAGTACCCCGGAGAGGGGTGGACAAATACACAGGTCTGGAGCTTCATCTTTAAATATCATTGAAAGGAAAGGTTTGTGCCTCTATTGTCTGATCAATTTTTCATGCCTATATTTTGCAATAGGAGCAAGTATTTTGAAGACAACAATATGCAACATATTAATCATTGTTAGTACCCTATGATTTTGTTTTGAAATTTTATACCATTGCCTTTATTGTTTTTCTTTTCTTTAAAATAAAAAATAAAATTAAAGTGGCCATAGAAAAGAAAAATATCACTGGGTTCTCCTAGAACACCACACCAGGGCAAATTCGAAGACCTGCTCCAAACTGGTCTCTAGGGAAGATTTTCCACGTAAGCAGCCAGTGAGCATCCCAGAACAAGTTTGCATGGAACATGCTGCTCAGTGGCCTCTGCTAGTAGAAGGTAATACCAGCCCTGAAGCTGACACAGGACACAGTGACCAGTGGATGCTGGCATGACCCCAGGTGACGACATCAGACCGTTTTGCCATACCTACATCTCTCTCTCTCTCTCTTTCTCTCTCTCCTTCCCTCTCTCCCTCTCTCTCTCCTGCCCCCAAGTGTTTGTTATTTCATAAATGTTTTCCATCTGTATCCACTACTCAGACACTCATAGAAGCCTGCGAACAATCTTGATTGTGCAGTGATTCAGGAAGTTGTTAAGGATAGTGAATTTGCATTAGCTAGGAATTGAAGGACTGTAATTTAACATTATACAGCCATTAAGTGTAACATTTTCAAAGAATATCTAGTGACATGATAAAAATATTCAGGATATAATGTTAAGCAGAGAAGCTAGAGTCTAAATCTGCATATCCAGGGCTGGGGATAGAGCTCAGTGGCACAGTGCCTGCCTGGTAAGCATGAGGTCATGAGTTCAAATTCCAGTGCCAAAAAAACAACTAAATAAATGAACTGTGTATCCAGCATGATCCTAATTCTATAAATTTCTAGATGAAGAAAAAACACTAGAAGGAAGGTGGGTGTGGTGGCACACATCCATCATCCCAGCCCTCGGGAGGCAGAGGCAGGAGGATCCTTGTGATCTGAAGGCCAGCCTAGGCTACAGAGTGAGTTCAAGGCCAGCCTGAACTGCATTGCAAGCTCCCGTCTCAAAAAGACTAGAAGAAAATTGTGAAAGATGTTTACTGCAGGAGAGAGCCAAATTTTAGTGCTGGCCTAGAAAATTATCTACATTATTCACATTTTCTTTTTTGTTTTGTTTTGTTTTTAATTATTACATGTGTTGTACATAATGATTACATTCATCCTGAAGGCCTGGTACATGGACAGAACCTATCTTAGTTTTAAAGAATTTACATTTTCTAAGTGAGTAACTGCACCTTGGTTTTTTTGTTTTGTTTTGTTTTTGTTTTTGTTTTTTTGGTGGAACCAGGGATTGAACTCAGGCCCTTATGCTTGCCAGGGAAGCGCTTA
>NDGM011190691.1:4304-15381 GCA_002564305.1 Octomys mimax
AAAAAAAAAAAAAAAAAAAAAAAAAAAAAGGATTCCTGGTTTGCTTTTCTGTGAGGGTTTAAGATAAAATGTAAAAAGCAAGCACAGTAATGATAGAAAGTCTGGACTCCAATTTTATACTTTTTAAAAAGGAATTTTTAAAACATACATTGTATGTGAAGAGATGTGGCAGGGTACTAATAGTGTAGGCCTTTTAAAAATCAATAATTGGTGTTAGTAATAAGAAGTGTGCTGGTAACCAGCTGTGCAAATGCCCTCATTCCTGCAGAGCAGGAGGGAATGGAACCAGCTGATGATTTCCAACTCCTAGTATAGCTTGCAGTCAAAGCTTCATTAAAAAAATTAGTAAAATACCCTTTTACCTTAAAATATGTGTCCCAGTATTGAAAGAGGTTCTATATAAAGAGTTCAGAATAGAACTGCTGCAATCTGCTCAAATCAAGGGTATTTCCCAGTTGGGCTACCGGCCTACATTGTGGGACTCACTCTATAGCAAAAGCTCTTCTCCTCCCAATTAAAGAAAAAAGGTTGGGATGCCCACAGGTCTTTGCAGCATGTTTGGTGTGACTTTTAACCCCTCATTTCACCTGCTGGATGTGGGTCTGCTTTATTACACCACCTGATATGGGAGCTGAATTTAGTCTGTACTACAAATTAGGCTGTTAGCATCTCTTTCACAATTTTAAAAAGTCAAAGTCGAAATTCACTGCTAGCCCTTGCTGCTCTCCCTCCTACACATGCTGCCTGTGAAAATCCAGTCATTTATTTTTATTCAAATAAAAGTGAGACTTTTTATGAAATAAGTTATTAAAAATGTGCAGCAACAGATTCTATTTTTTCACAGCAGATCCCTGCAAGTCTGATAGTCTACATGAATTATCTTAATGAGGAAATATATCTAAGCACTGATGAAGGAATCTTAGATTTCTAGCTTTGACTTTTAGATGCAGCTCACTTGCTCACGACCTTACAAAATCCCTTAAATCTCCAAGAGCACATTTCTCATTTTCCTCTGTGCTCCTATGGAGCTGATCCAATGGTTTTTAAGGGCGCTATGAGTTTGGACAAGCTCTGAAGGGCATGGGGCGAAGCAAGCAATGGGCCCTGTGCTCCCTGCTTATCGTTCTAGAAAATAGGTATGATAATATCAGCCTCATCAGGGTCCCGCAGCAATTAATGTTTGGAAAATGTTTTAAAGTCCCAGAGATAAAAAGGCAGGACCCGTGCCAATCATTTAAAATTCTTATTTTTGAAAACAATATTCAGATTATTTTAGCCACATTTTCTAAATATATGTGATGCCAAAGCAATATTCTATCTGGAAGGATAATAAAATGGTGGTTTTATGGCTTTTTGAAAATCACCTCTAGACTATTTCTGTGTCTTAGAGCATCTTGCTAAGGGGAGAGATCAGAGGTTTGTACACTTTTGTCCTATTCCTTAAGCTCCAAGGACATGAATCTGCGAGAATGGTGCTTTCTTTGTTGATCTTGATTGTGACTTCTGTGCTTCACACAACATACTGATGCTTTTCAGATATGAGAGGGAAGAGGAACAAAGACTAGAAAATGAATATGAACAAAATAAATTCATATATTATCTTATAGAAAGAGAAAAAAATTACAATAAAAGGATTCTTGAGTTCTTATACTGCTGGCGAGATAGCTCAGCAGACTCAGCATCTGCTTAGGCAAGTGCGGGGACCTGGGTTCGATCCCTGGCACCACACGCTGCACTGGCCCTGACCCCCAGCATGCTGAGCCGGCAACCGAGTCTGGGCGTGGTGGTGCACACACGTAATCCCAGCACTGAGGAGGCTGAAAATATGAGGATAAATGTGAGTTTGAGCTACATAGTGAGACCTTGTATCAAATGCATAAAATAAAATAAAAGAGCCCTTATAAAACATTTTCCTGAGCTTTCCTAACTGTCCAATGCTCACATCCAGCAAATTTTTGGTGAGTATTTATTAGTCTGACATCCTGGAATTAAAGGTTGATTCTCAAACGCTTCTAAGCAATGCAAAACCTGACACCTTTAGAAGTCTTTGAATTTACGCAGATGACATGAAGCATATAACAGAAAACACAAACTCAGAAAAAAAAACATTTCAAGAATGTTTTTCTTACATTTGTCACTTACAAACTTTTAAAACTACACAGACTTTCATTTTACTTGTGACAAAATACAATCAGCGTTCACTTGCAAGTGCCATTCTAGCCCAGAAGGGGTGGACTCACCACACTGGATGCAATGGAAAGGCAGTCTTTGAAGAAGTATGGGTCAGTATATCATGACTTAGGAGTGCTCGTCTAAACCCTGTAGTGCACGCACATACTTGGAATGCAGTGTTCCTGTTTTTGCTTTATTTGCAGTTTATTTAATATTTGAAAATATTTTTTGTATCAATTAGCCAATTAGCAGTTTATCTGGGTGGAAAAACCCCATCTGAGTTCCTGAGTTACAGGGCGAATTGTTCTGCAGCTGCAAAATCAAGTGCCTCCGCTGAGTTAATGCTTTTCATTTCTTTCGCATGTGTCAGCATTAATGGAGGCAAGCTTCTATGAAGCCTTGCGTGTGAAGATGGTGCTGAGCAGACTAGATTCAAGTTGCTTAAATGCCTTCTGCATTTTCCCTTTTTCTTTCTCTCTTTTTCTTCCTTTCTTTTTATTTTTTTGGAATAGGGCACAAAGGGAAACTTCAAATCAGGCTGAACTTCAAGCAAAAGTTAATGCTATTCTCCTTCAGATTCAACCACCCACTTTGCTTAAGGTCACTAGTTGAGGCTAATGCAGCTCAGAGGGGCTGCAGTAAACTGGGCATCTCCTTGATTAGGCTCCCTGCTGATCTAATACACATACTAGCTCACTTGCCAAGTCAAATAACACATTTAGTGAATTGGAAATAAGATTTAAGTGGGCCGGCACAATGCGGCTTGCCCTCTCATCTTTTTACCGAATCCTTCTCTTTGTATGCTAGGCTGTGAAAACTGCTCTTGTTAGAAGACTTAATCTTCATTTTTTTCCTGTAGATTATTTGGAAACAGGTCAATTGAATGTTGGAACTGCTAACTCCTCCCACTAAAGAAAGCCCCTGCTTGTGGCATGCTGATTGCATCATTTAAATGAAAGGCTCCTATTATTAAAGAGAAAATACTATAGTATGAGGGTCTGTTAAAATTTATAAAATGAAATCTTGATATTAAATGCATGCCTTTTAGCAAGGTGTTTATTCCTTTGTCTTATAGACTCTTTGCTAAAGCGTGCCTTGTATTAACCGCTGGTAGGTAATAGAGGGGGTTGATCACACCGGTATATAATCATCTCCTGTAGCTGTTCTGCAGCAGTTAATTCTTAAACACAGTAAGTTATAATAGGGTGACATTTCTGCAGTGCCTTTCATAAGAGCAATCAAAAGTATATCACATAGTGTTTGACTTTGAATTATTCAGGTTCTTAGTGACACAAATCTTGGGGCCAATTTATGCCATTGTGGTTCATCTCTTTTAAAAAAATGAGTCTTTGTATTTGTTATATTTGAAATTTATCGAAGATTCACCATAGATTATCAAGCTATCCATGCCATAATAATCTGTAACTGTCCTTACTTCTGTGTTCGATTGCAGGGTTATGATGTGTGTGGACTTTTTATGATCTATTTATTGCTCTGGTCATAGAGATTTATGTGCATCTCTTTTCTGACTAAATCTGAAATCAGGGCTTGCATTCTAAAAAAAGAAAAACAAGTCAAAATAAAATCCTTCACTGGCATCTGAAAACTTAGAGAAAAAATGGCCACAATTTCTCCTCCATCAAAACAAAGTTATAATTCAATTGTTCTCTTTAGCAAACAAAACTAGAAGTGTGTAAAATGAAGTTGAACTAAGTATCCCGACTATGGGTATTTTTCAGTTTTTATGAATGCATCATATATTTTAAGAAACACTGCATTTTAAATAAAATTTAAAATTTTCAGTAGTTGTTTCTGAATGGAAAGGCCTCACTTACTAACCTAAAGAAACAAACTTTTCTGTGAAATGTGAGATAATTTATAGTAACTACAAGAATGGAAACCAAAACTCTGTGCGATATGCTGGTTATCATAATTTTAAGTTAGAAGACATCAGAAACAATAATGAATCAATCATTTTAGCATCTCAATTAGGGTTCTAGTATTGCTACTTGAAAAGTATTTTACAAGTCCTAGAAAACTATAATACAAAGTCATTTCTGGCACTTTTCATCTCTTCTAATATATTTGTTCTCTTTAAAAAGTATTTGTTTTAAATACTGAACATGTTAAAACTTATCTCTAATGGAAAAATGTAGAAAACTCAACAGCTTTAGAATGAAAGACTATGATTAAGCATAAACCATGAAATATGAGAGAATTCCCAATAGGATGGGTTTTGGTTTTCTGGGTCAGTAAAAATTATATTATTTTTAATGTCTCAGATACAGACAGATGATATCTAAGGGCCAGGTAAAGTTATTCTGCAGTAATAACTTTTTATCTTTCTATATTTGATCTTTGGAGGAAAGAATAGTAGTATATTAATGTTCCATGGATCAGAGTACGTGTGACTCCATGCTTGTGTTTTTCTACATGTTTGTACCAACATTTATAAACTAAAACAATTTTACTAATAATATTCAGCAAATAGTATTGTGAAAGTGATTTTAGTTTGGAAGAAATTGACAATTAATATTTTAGTCGTTTCTTTGTCACTAACAAATGTATGAGAATATTCCCTCTGTGAGTTTCTTAGCATCCACAAAAAGAAATTTTCACTAGCTATATTTGACATACTTTGCATTTGGTTTCTTAAATTGTCTAAGACAATTATTATAATGTAAGTAGCAATGAATATATAAACCCATAATAAATTTATAGGACAAAATGGTTTCTTAGCATTTTGCTTATATTTGTTGTCCTTTTAGACAAATAGTTGCAAACTTTCATCCTTTTTAAATTCCCAAATATAGTACAATTTTAGCATAAATTAAAAATTTAAATCCTTATGATATTTCTCATTTTTATGTACTCCAAAATATCACTATTTTCATTCTAGTTTGTGAAATGATATTTCAGATTTATATAAATTTGTGTATTTTTTCTCTCTCCAAGGGTAAAATAGGAAGTCCTATTTTATAGTTGGTATATATGTCATCGTGTACAGAGGAATGAGCCCAGGAGTATATGACATACTTACATCTAGCTAAAACTTGGACCAATAAAAATATGTTTTTTTTCTTATCCGATTATGAGTAAATGAGTAGCCCAAAACTAGCAGGGACCTAGAAGTATAGTGTTTCAGTTGCACATGTGCAGGGGAGATCAGGACATATGTGCTATTATTCCCATCTTTAACCCCTAGCTATGTGTGAACACAGTAAGGTACTGCTAACACAGAGCCCTACAGTCTACACACATAACCAACAAAAATGGTAGCCCCATTAATGATCAATATGATCACTAATGACCTAGCAAGCTGTCTCATTCAGGATACAAACTTCATGGTAGGGTTAGTAATTGGTTAACTGTTTTAACTAAGATAATGGCTTTCGTTTATAAAATTATGAAGTGTTGTAAGGGTTAAAATCTTATTCCAAGAATTACATTTCTCAATTAAAAAATGGAAATTACAGGCAATATAGTAGAAGAACTACTATATTCTAGTTCTGTACTTGTCTCTTTTGATGACCCTGAATGTTACCTAAAAATTATCAAACTATTTTAAATGGTTCTTTCATACTCATATCACACAGGAAATATATCATATATTTTGATAAGAGTAAAATTATCTTCCCACGTTTAATTCTTTTATGTAGCTGAAAATTGCCATAAACAGTTTAGTAAGAAAAGAGTATTTTATTTCTATTGTAAATACTTGATTTATTTGAAATATTTCATTCAATATTGGCTTTTATTTTGATTCTATAATTAAATGTCTCACAGGAAAAAAGATTCTAATAATTGTATTATCTTCACACTACAAGGGCCAGCTAAATAGCTCAGTGGATTAAAGCACCTGCAAGCAGGAGCAAGGGCTGGGGATTCAATCCCCAGGCCTGCCCTACTGGCCCTGCCCCTGGGGCAATGACAATTGAGACTGGGTATCGTGGTGCGTTCCTGCAATCCCAGATCTTGGAAGGCTGTAAACAGGCAGGTCACTATGAGTCCCATCTAGTAGTGAGACCCTCAACACCCTTTAGTCCCTCCTCTAAAAAAAACCAAAACTATAGACTAAAATCTATTTATTCATTCGTTCACTCATTCATTCATTCATTTTTGGTACCAGGAATTGAACTCAGGGCCTTGTGCCTGCTGGGAAAGTACTGTGCCACTGACTTATATCACTAGTTCTAAAATTTATTTATAGAGATTGGAAAAAAGTTACAAATTGTTCCAAATTCACTCTTCTTGTTCAAACATTTGTTGGATAATCTTGTGGGCTAGATAGAATCTCTGTGTCATATTTTCCTCATATTCAATATTGATGTAAATGTATGTTCTCCAATAAGTGCTTGATTTCAGTGGCCAAGATGTTTCCATGTGTTTTTTAAAAATAAATAAATCTGCAGCATCTAAGATTTGGTACATGCTACATAAGTGCTTGCTGATCAGGTGGAATAAAAATGCATTGATCAGATTGTCTTCAAAACTTGTCACATTTATATGTCTAGAAGAAAAAACCCCACAAATATTGAACTGAACACTACAAAGGGGGAACTACAAAATAATCAGATTAAAGGGAATTCTTATGGTACATTTAGCATAAAATTTTTAAAGACTTTCTTTCACCAGTAATTATAAAATTAGGCTTAGCATATTATTATCCTGACCACTATATCTTTAATTTATGGGTGGAAAACTTCTATCCACAGTTCTACTCTTCAAGAAATAAACACTTATTTTTAACCCCTTACTTTTTAAAACCCAAAGCTAAGAAATGAAAGTTAGGTTATATAGAATATAAAATTTAAAAAATTCATGAACTAAACTCACACAGCAACCCATACAACAGAAGATCATCCCTTAGTTTTGTAACAGTACTTTTCAGGTAAACTCAGCATGTTGGTCAATCAAGACTTCAGATAAAAGCAAGAGTGGAAATATTATCCTTCTTAGCATAAAATATCAAAATAGGAAATGATCCATGCTCTCTTTTCCTATTCTCTTCCACTCTTCAAGTAGGTCCTGCCATTTAACAATGTTCTATCCACTCAGAAATGACTTTGGAATGCTTGTATCCTGTTACTCACAATATTTGGTTTTACAATCATCTATTTTCTGGAAAATCATGCCCAAAAAATCTTCACTGTCCTGATAGGCTCACTTTAACACCAACTGTACACGATAGTTATTTTTCACCCATCAGAACAACTGGCTACATGCTGGTAATAGCTGAAAAGTCTATGACATGGACAGCAACAGAACTGTAATTCTTTCTGTGCAAAGGAATGACCTTCCTTAGTCACTAATGGGAATATTTTATGTCATAACACTTTATCCTATTACAAATGCAGTTTTTTCCTGCCTTTCTAATTTACTCATTTATGAGTAGTACCCATGCTACCAACAATATGAACTCTTTTCAATTTACAACTTGTAAAAATGTTCCTGAATTTCTTATTATCTCTGTTGATGGACTAATTAGAACGAGTCAAGGTTATATCTAGGTGTGTCGATAAAAATGTTTCTAATTGGCTTTGAGATGGAAGATAATTCAATTACAAATCTTTTCCATTTGATTCATTCTTTTCTTACTTAGAAAGGATTATGTTGATGGGATTCAGGTAATGGAACTTGGTCGCTTAGGAGAAGCATTAAAACATCCTTCCAGCTTTCAACTAATGTGATTAAGTTTTATGAAGTTTGTTTTTCTTCTTAAAATCTTACAGAGGTCAAACACTCATGTGATTCCCTGAGAGCAGGGTTGAGAAGTTGGGTTTGTTGAAGTGGTACTACTAATCTTTTAAAATGCACTCAATAAAGTCCTAAAAAAGATTTTAAATACTCATTTTCTCATGGCACAAAACCTCAGTTAATAAATGAATATAGATTATTATTTCTTCTCAATGAAGCCAATTATCCAGCTTGGCCTGCAAAATTAAAGAGACATAAAAATTAAAGGAATGTAGTTAAAATGACTGATGCACAAAGAACAATTTTAAAAAATGAACTTAGTTTAAAGCAAATTAAAAACCACCTTTCAGTTTCTGGCAACCTGAACTTTTTTCTCTGTTTACTAAGCCCATAAAAATAAAATGCATTCCTTTCCTTTATATTTAAAGGAAAGGTAAGCAGCAGAAATTTAACATTATGTTTGATTTCAGATAGATTATCAAACACATTAAGCCATATGCATCCTCTAATATTTCCATTTTTGTGTGCAGAGAGCTTGAATTGCACGGCACCTTCTTTCCCCTTGAAAGATGAAAAGACAATGTATTAGGTTACAATCGGAACATTTTGCGATTTAGTATCCAGAAATTAAATGTATCATGAAACGATAGGTAGAGTTTAATGTACACCCTATCAGTGTGGGTCAGTGACCTGGAACATTTTCAGGATTAGTATGAATAGAAAGTATTCTCTTCTCTTTTCTCTCCTTATGGGAATCTATTTTAGTATCTCTCCCACTAGGTCAAAGGCTTTTTCCAGTGATTCTAAATAGAAACGAGTTTCAGATCCAATTCTATTAACTAAGAACACAATGCAGAAATGTTTTTGAATATACATATTTATATATAAATCAATCTCTAATTGTTATATATCAGTAATCTGTGCCTTATTGATTAAGAAATTGTGTTTACACACATGATTTTCTAAAAGGAATATTTTTTTAAAAAAAATCTATCGTTAGATATGTCTTAAAACTCTAAGCTGATATATATGTTATAGGTAAATCTGAAGGTAGAGATGGTTTGCGTCATGACATACTCTCATGTATTGGTAATATTTATAGGAATGTTCAGTCTTCTGATTTATATTGCATAGCCTTTGTAGATGATCATGAGAAATTTTATTAAACCAACCATTCCTGGAGCTTGATAATTACCTTTGAGTGAAAGAAGTTACCTGTCTCAGTGGAATATCCTTCTTGCCTTAGAGAAAATATTAATTGGAGTCAATTTTCGATTAGACAAAAACTATTGTGCAATTTCTCATCTGCAGATCCATCTTACATTAGAGAGCACCCTACTGTTTGCCACCACAGGGCCACACACGAAACAGTGTCTCCGGGCAGGAGCAGCCAGCAGACATGGCAGACAGCTTTGTACTTGAAAATACAAGGGAGAAAAATAAGAACTAGAATTACATGATCTAAAGGATATTTTCCAGTTATTTTAATTCCAAAATATAATAGTTTATTTTTCTCCTAACTTTTAGAAATTTTTGGTGAAGGGCTTCATCTAAGTGGTAGTTATTCAGTTTGCAATAATATATAAAAATGACTGTCATAAGTTTAAATGATGACCTTCGTTACGTTTTGACAAATGTAAGGCTTTTGCATAAATGTTACATTGGCAAAGATTATTGCGGGATATTAAAAAGGAGGAATAGTCACTAATATTTTTAATCTGTAAGCACTCCATAAGTCTTTAATAGAATTGGCGAGTTTTGCATGCCTGTGACTTGTCAGCCCCAAAATTGGCTTCCTGAATGTAGATTATGGAACATGAAACACAGATACAGACTGCCCAAGATGAATCTGAGTATCACTGGATTGCAAACATAAACTACTACAAGCTTTTAAGTGAAGTAACAATCATTTTTTTTTTCCTAAATAGAAACTTTCTGAAAAGTTCAACTTTAATGTTGTGACTCTACTTCAGTGTCTATGCCACGGCTGAAGCCCTTGCTTGAGCCTGGTAGGGCACAGATCATACCAGTCACTCATGCTCCCTGTCAGTGCAGAGGGCATTATGGACTGAAGATGCCCACACCGCTGGCACAGACACGTGACCGACCATTCGTCCACCCCTGGCTTTGCCTTAGATCCAGATCCCATAGTAGTCTTGTGTTTTTCGTCTCACAAAGCTGTGGACCAGCTGCTCTTCAAAAGAACATATGTTAAGGATGTGGTAACTAAGTTTGCCTTCACCAAAACCTTGAATTCTTTGAGAAAAATATGACAAATGACAGTATTAATCCCTGAGTCACCTCTGGAATCCTCAGTGTCGCATAGATCAAAGAGCTCAGTGTATGGATATTTATTTAAACTTAGCCTTTTATTTCCCCCAGTGGAAAGATTGTGTGTTTTCAATGTTGTTGATGCTAAAAGAAAAAGAAAATTCAATGGAATGTTTTCACTATCATGTATAAGATAATAAAGAATAAATTAAATTGAAATCACTCACTACGACATGTGTTTTGCTTTCATTTATCTCATTGTGGCAGCCCACTTTTTAAGGTTTTTGTTTATTTCCCTGGGGTCTTACACTTTAGTAACTGCAGTAAGTAACATTTATTTAACTCCAGGTCAGATTTGAGCTACATATAGGAGAAATATTTTAGGCATCTTTTCTTATTAAAGGGCTAGCAAATGATACTATACTTTAATAATAAAGTTTAGTCATCTACCAACTCACCATTCCAGAAACATATATGCATACATGTTAGCTGTGTGTAAATATGTTCATACCACACACACACACACACACACACACACACGCACGCACAGCTTTGTGGAGGTTAGTCATGGAGGTGAACAACATCTTTCATCTGAATATATATATATATATATATATATATATATATATATTAATCTAGCGGTTGTCTTCTGTATTTTTAACAGCAAATTTTAAACAAAAAATAATAATCATCAGCTTAAATATTTTGCAAATAGTCACATTTCAAAAATGAAAAGAAAACTTTATCAAGTGTTTCTGTTTTCTGACACTATTCTCATGTTTACCTGATTTTCTTAAAGAAAAATATTTTTCTGAACTTTTAAAAATACCCTCAGAAGCATACACACACACACACACACACACACACACACACACACACACACACTCCTGTATGGAATGGCCATAGAAATGAAAATTTTCACTTCTTTTTAAATTTC
>NDGM011190693.1:0-10420 GCA_002564305.1 Octomys mimax
GGAGATGGTTGGGGAGGGAGTTTGTGTTAGCTTGCTGCCTTGACAAGAAACAGTTATTTATCGCTGAACAGCCTTGAGCCAAAAGATAGAACACATTTCTTAGAGCAGATAACAGGAAGCACAAGGGGTTTTTATACTTTTCCACAGTTAAGGCACAAAACTCTACTAACCCTTTACACACACCACCATGCCCAGTCTTAGTCACATCTCAGCACACCCCGGGGCGAGGCCGGCATGGCATGCTGGGAATCGAATCCCGGTCATAGTGCCTGTACTTTAGTTGGCTGAGCTACCTGGCCAGCCCTCAATAAACATGTTTTATGAAATCATTTTTTTCTGAAGGTGGCAGCACATGCCCATGTAATCTCAGCACTTGGAAGGCTGAGGCATAAGAATCTCTGCGAGTTTAAGACCAGCCTGGGCTACAAAGTGAGCACAAGGCCACTCTGAACTGCATAGCCAGATCCTGTCTCAAAAAGGCAAAAGGACTCTATCATTTTTCTAACTCTTACTTGCCCAAACATGTTGTCATCCACAATAGCATTATACATTAATGTATACTGTTGTCAGTTTGAACTAGTGCAGTAATCTTAAATAATTATGAAATTTCTTACAGAAGTGCTTAAAACACAATTTGTTCCTGTATTCAGGAGAATTAGAATTTCTCCCCAAAATAGTGGAAAAACTAAGTGGCAGTGATGAATATTTTATTTAGTATGACTTCTTCTTGATGGTGGGTGGTGGACTGCTGCATTCTGTGAGGTTAGATATTAATGGGTCAGAGCAAGAAAAAGCACAGTGGCACTGTATGTGTGTCCACATGGGACACATACCGAAATGCACACTCATACACCTTTTCTTATATGCAGGGGCAGCAGCGATCATTTATTGTAGAGCTTGATTACTTCTGTCTTTCTTCTCAGAAATTGCTTTCTCTTGAAGATTAGAAGGTGTCTTAGTCATTCCTTTAAAAAATACAATGGTTCCTTGGTTTATGAACTTTATTCTTGCTTTGATTTTGGTTTCAACCCCAGTTGGATGAGAGCCGAATATAATTCAGCAGTTAGGTTCAATGTTGATGTTATGGGGAGACCAGGAGATTTATAAAGAATTGAAGTTAATTTGTCTCACTCTTCTGGAAGATGAGAAGTCCAAGGACATGGAGCGAGCAGGTGTTCAGCATCTGTCGAGGGCGTTCTCTTTTGCTGTGTTGTGATGTGGTGTGAGGGCATCCCACAGCCTGACAGGCAGGCTGCTAGTTCGGGACTCTTTCCTTCTTATAAAGCCCCTAATGCAGTTAGGGTGGTTCCTCTCATGATGCGACCTGGCACTACTTGGCTCCCCGAGGCCCCACTGCCAAATACTTCCGTCATACACATTTGAGGGTGAAGTCTCAATACACGAACTCTTGGGAGATATATTCAAACCACAGAAGAATTAATACAGGAGGATTACAAGTTTGTATTTGAAAACTCCAAGCTCCTCATTGGAGAGTGAGGAAAAAAATATGTTAACCTGAAGAGTTAAGCTACCGATGAAATAGATTCCTCATGGCAGCCCCTCGAACTCTTACAGAGAGCAATAGAGCACTCGGGTTCACCCAGCGCAGAGGGCCTGCAGTTCCTGTTTTCTCCAGCAGACCACTCACGTGCACTCTGCCCGTGTGTTTCTGCATGCAGCTCTTGCCTTTCTCGGGCTTGAGTGCTGTTGCTGTGGAGCTCACTCAGGAGCTGGCCTCCCTGCTTTCCACAGATCTCTTATTTGCTTGCTTATCTCTCTTTTGACCCTTTTGAAAGCCCCACGTTCGCAAATTCCTTCTTTATTTTTATTCCTGTGCCTTCAGAGTGGCTTAGGATGTCTTAATAAATGTTTTTATCTAGTCACCATTGTGACTACTTTTGCAGAGCAGTGGTAGGAGGGGATTATTCCCTCAAAATCAAAGCAGGCAGGATCCAGCCTCCCTCGTGTGGGTCTGAGGCTTCCTTGGAGGCATCCCCAGCGCTGAAATCCACATCTTTGCAGCGTTTCCTTGCACGTGCATGTGTGGGAGGGGTCAAATTGCACAACCTGTTTACTTGAGCTGGCTGACATGGTTGGGATGCTGGTGGGCGGAAGCACAGCTGCTGTTTGGAAGCTGCCTCAGCAGGGAAGACACTGCACCCAACAGCAAGGAACAAACTGCACCAAAGGGAGGAAAGGAGTACAGCTGACAAAGCTGCTCAGCAGCAGAGATAGTAGCCGCCCAGCCTGGACTGGGTTATTGACCACTGGTCTGATTTGTATTGTGTCAGAGGATAGCACTGAGTGGGGATTTTCTTTCATTTCTGCTACAGCCAACTTTTAAATGGTAGCAGGAAAAAGGGGTTGCAAAAAGCACAGATTTGTGGTGTTTCTGTCCCCCAACAAAGACACTGTCTCCTGTGCACAGCAATAGAGGTTATAAACCTGACAGGGCTCAGTGGCTGCAAAACTGGAGCATGGAAGCCACACAGTGAGAGATCAGCATATTTCTCCTCACTTTATTTTTGGGCTAGGGAAATAATCTCAGTGTCAGCAGTGATGGCTTGCAGGAGGGCAGTGATGTGTCATTGAGTGTTAGCTACATAATTGAGTTTGGGTTTTAATTACAAAAAGGGGTCATGGGGCAGGGAAGTAACTGTCACTGCAGGGCCCCCCTCTCCGTTGAGGTCTGCCATTTTTGGCAAGCACTCTGTCCAGTACAAAGGGTCTCGCTGAGTTATTAATCATGTCTGTCAGGCAAGCTACAATAATCTGCTGCCTGGACACAAAGCCAAGTACAAAGTTGTTGGTGGGATGCGCTGATAAAACACTTGATACCTCTCCCTCTCAGACTCCCCCTCCCATGCTGAGGATTAATTTCTTTCATTGACATTTAATTAAAGGGGATGAAATGAAAGGAAGTGATTTCAGTGATGCTCTCAGATATTGTGTTCTTGATTATAAGGAAATGGTCAGTGTGATGGCTGGTGGAGCTGCATGGGCATGGGTGCTAGAGAAAGAAGGGTCCAGGGATTCTACAGGCAAGGGATGGGTGAACGTCACAGCATGGAAACTTTCACTCTGGCCTAATGCTCCAGCATTTCCCCTGTAATCATTATTTGTTTTGCTTTTCTGCAGCGAGACTTCAGCTATTCCCTTACACTCTGTTTTGTATTAATTGACTTAGGAAAGAATAGCTATTTCCCCACTGAACAGGAGGCATGGCACTCATGCTAGAGACAAAGTTTCTACCTGCTCAAAACTCAATAGGACTTAAGAGTAAGCTGCTCTACATTCTACAGTACCAAAGGCTGACTGATGACCATTCATTGAATTACTCTGAGGTGCTGAGTATTTGAGAGGTCCTTTTGTCTGGGCCAGAAAGAAATTAAATCTTTTTTCCTTCCTGTAGCTGGCTCAGCCTGCCTTGGGGGTAGGGCTGGTGTGGCATGTGATGCCAGGGATCCAACTGTGGTACCTGCGCATGCCTAAGCTTCCTTCCCTACAGGGGCCTTAGACCGCTGAGCTATTTTGTTAGCCCAATAAATTACTTGTTGTGAAATGACCCTAGGTGTTTTATAAGATAAAAATGCTTCTTTTATCCAAAACATTTCCCCAAAATGCATACTTTTTAGAACTAACTCTGTCTCTGTTGAGGGTTAATGAGGAAGACGCTAAAGAAAAGTGAATAAAGTGAATGTTTTGAGTGCTTAATGACTTTTTTTACATGGCCATTTAATCTGATTTTTTTCCAGATCATTTTCTTGATTACTATGTGTTTGTGTTACGTGATGTCTGCATTACTTCCGTGGAGTCAGTGCATGTACGTAATACGTCTTCATTTTCTTTTCTGTCCCCTTCCTTCCATCTCTTGTCCCCCTTCCCCTTGGAGAAAAATCACTCTCTCTAATTCCTACTCTTTATCTTTTATTTCACTCTTTATTGTACTTTGGGTTTCTCATAGATGAGAGCCCATGTGATAATTGAGCTTGCATGTCTGATTTATTTTGCTTGGCCTCATGGTCTCAAGGTGCATCCACTTTCCTACATTTGACTCAAACTTGTCCTTTATGACTGAGTAGGACTCTGTTGTGAACGTTGACACATTTCTTTTATCCATTCATCTGTTGGATAAACTACTTCCAACATTGAGCTGTTAGGAATTGTGCGTATACAAACTTGGGTAGGGGCCGGCAAGATAGCACAGTGGACTAAAGCATCTGCTTAAGCAAGTGCAGGGATCACGGTTTGATCCCCAGCACTGCATGCTGAACCCATCCCACCACCCAGGGTGGGCTGAGCCAGCCAGAGTCCAGGTGTGGTTGCACACACCTATAATCCCAGCACTGGGGAGGCTGAAAGCAAGAGGATCACTATGAGTCTGAGCTTCATAATGAGACCCTGCAAGAACCAAATACATTAAAACAAACAAACAAACAGAAAAACTTGGGTGTGTATATTAGAGCATAGAAAGGCTCTAATATGGAGGCTTTCACTCTAGAAGGGGAATAACTGTGTAACACGGAACTTCCACTTTCAGTTTTCTTAGGAATCACCATACTATTTTCCATTGTGGTCATACTAGTTTATAAACTGTGTAGATTATTTCATTTTTTCTCACCAGTGCTTGTCATTATTTAAGTTTTTGAAGTGGATATGTATATATATATTATATATATTATATATATGTTTTATAAATATATATTTTTATATATATAATTTCAAACATGACAAGCACCTCATGATACAGTATATACAGTATCAGGCACGCTTTGGGTACAACTCATCTAGAAAATAAAGGTCCTGGGAACCTGATGTGCAGTTCTTCTTGCCTGTATGGTCTAAGTATTTTCTCTGTTTCTGGAGTTGAGAATCATATTTTCTTTCTCACATTTGCCTAAAATTTAAATGGGTAACAATGCAGCTGTATGACTTACAGTCTTAGATAATGTGGCAATAGACATTTGCATTTTTTTTTTTTTTTTTTTTTTACAGAACCGGGGATTGAACTCAGGCCCTTGCACTTTCCCTTTACCCTGTGGCATAGGACTGAAGCTCAGCCCATTGCCTATGTTTACCCAGGAAAAGGGAGTCTGCTGGGTATGACACAGAAAGGAAGGGTCATTGATACTGGAATGAGGGCAGCATCTAATCTGGGTGATCCCATTAGCATCATCATGTTTTGACTCGTCTTTGATTCCTGCTTATTTCTAATCTAAACTACCCTGAATCTTATACCTGTAACATGTCGATGATAAATACTTTTTTTATTCAGACATTAGAGTTGATTTCTTTGGGCTATAAACCAAAATTGGCTGGTCAAAGATTCCAAGTAGTTAAAGGTACTTAAGGTCACTAACTACTTCAGACAAATCTAGTACACATCTATCATTTTCCTTAATGCCTCATCTTGTTTTTAAGGGAATAAGTCTATCTGAGCTCTCTAGGTGGGCATGGAGATGAGAGTGCTCACCGTTTATCCATGCTTTCCTTGAGTCTTGAAATGCAGCTAGAAAGGGCTAAGAACTCCCATGCAGTGCTCAACTTCCTGATGTATTAATGAATCTACAAATTAGAATAATATTTAGAATAATATTTAGAATATGTACAATGTACAGATAATGTGTATTGATGCTCAGGACAGAGGCCTCAGAACAGAATGGAGGCTCCATTCTACGGCTTTCTCTTCATTGGCTTTTGTCTCACTTCTAGAATAAATAGTATTTGAAATTTACTGTTTTTAATTTTTAATTTTTTAAGAGTACAAAATAATATTAAAATATAAAAAGTTACAAGTGATGCAGAATGTCACTTAACAAAGTAATATGAATTTCATAGTATTTGTCTAATGCATAGTGTTGTCTTCCAACCATTATTCATTAATTGCTTATTTTTTTGTCGTTGTATTCAGTACCAGATGAAGACATAGGGAAAAGGGTTGTGAGGTCAGCCTTGTAGACTTCTTTGTTATTACTATGTGGTGGTGTACCTTTCCTTAAAAGTACCAGGAACAGAGTTCTGTGTTCTTCTCCAAAGACTCTTCGAAAGGACACATATGCACACTTGTGCCTGCCCAGGTGTACACACCCATGAGCCTCAATGCATGTGTGCATACACACACACACACACACACACACACACACACACAGTCTTGTATAGCTTGGGGAGCCATGGCCTCACTTGGTCCTGTCATGTTAATAGAGGAGCCATCAGTGTTCTGGAGACTTTGATGTGACTTGCCTAAGATCCTACAGAGAGGCTGGCTCTACAGGAATCCAACCTAATTTAGCAATGTCACTATACTTTGTTTATCCTGTCTGATGAACATGTAGGGAATTTATAGTTCATAAGTCATATTAACTCGTTGCTCTCTGAGGACAAGCTGAATAGCTGAGCATCTTAGTTAAGGGTTGCTGTACAAGGCTAAGTTTATCCACCATCTGAGAGAGTGTGTGTGTGTGTGTGTGTGTGTGTGTGTGTGTAAAATGCTAGCTCTGCTTTAGTTTTATGTACTCACTTTTTAAAAATTTACTTGTGTGGGTAACCAGAGAAAAGAAACCTTATTTTTCCTCCTTCTGTTGATAACAACACCCAAACCACCAAACCACAGAACTGTGTCTCCATAGAAATTTTAGAGGACCTGACCTGTGGCTTACGTGTGTTATTTCTAATCTTGAGTCAGAGTTGATGCAAGTTATTGTTGTCTCATTTTAAAAATCCTGAAATGCTTATGTTTCTATATAAAATGTTTTATTTAAAAAATTCTCACTTCCCTTGTAATTCTGGGATATGTGTGTGTATATATATACATATATATTTCATAATACTATATATAAGATATACATATATGGTATGCAGTGAAAATTTATAGTAAATATTTAAATTTCAGTGTATCAATTTCTCATAACTCCCTCATTTCCAATACACTTATCCCATCATTCTTGCCACCTTTTGAAGCAGCTCTCGGAAGTCCTCTTTCTGAGTGTCTTTAGTTATGCTGTAGAAGTTGCTTTCATGTTTTGAATTGATTCCAAATGTTCATAGCAATTTCTGTTAAATCAAAACATTGTGGTGTCCTCAGTCACTTTATTCACTGATCTGGCGTTGTGGAATTTCTGGCTTTTCTCCAATGTCAAAATGACCGAAAGAAGCAAATGTTTTGAATTGATGCTAGACATTGAGGCAACTGCAGCAACACAACTGAAGACACTCAGAGGAGGACCTCCAGAGCTGCTTCAGAGTGCAGCAAGAACAGTGGGACAAGTGTGCTTGAAGCTAGAGCTAGTACTGTGAGAGGGGCTAAGGGCACTGTGTCTTCTACTGTAATGAAGTGTTTATCTAGATGTGCACTGTATTCTTCAATCAGCCTTTTGAAGTCAATGCCATCTGGCACTGAATATAATAAAAAAATACAATTCAGAGATTATATAATGTATATTAAAAAGTATATATATATACACACATACAATTTTAGCTATTCTTTAAAGTAGTTATTATCAGTTAAGAAATTTAATCTAGAACAGGAAATATACAGACCATAAGTATTTAAGTTGGGTGCTCTCCATCTTGGACACAGTCCCTTAATTAATACATTTTGATTTGATTTAGAAGAAAGAAGGAAAGATACTGCAAGAACCACCACTTACTTGTTTCCCATCACATCTGGAAGGTTTGTGCTGAGTCCAGGGTCAGTAGGGGCAGCCACTTCATAATTTGTATCTGAACTGAGTTGTTCATGGAGTCAAGAAAAGCTATCGCTTGATTTCATTAAAGTGAGATTTTAATTCAGCTATCAATTACCTTGATAATGATGAAATTATGTCAGTTCTGTAGTGGTTTCCAGTGACCTATGTTGCTTGGAGTTGATGGGTGATGTGGGCTTTCTAGGGTATAAACAAATTCTAAACCCCAACTTGCTGTTGCCATGACTATAGTTCATGAGACCAGTCTTCCTTGACTCAGAACCAGATCTGCACTTCATCTGAAAGGTGTTATCTTTCCTTCTCTTCCCCAACAAATTTTAACCAACTTTCAGGCTCAGTTTCAGCACTGTGAAGAATGCCATTTTAGTGCAGATATTTGCCCCTAATGAATTCATCTCTTTATGAACTCAGTGGTGGCAATACCTTAAGTAATACATTAGACAGCTCTTACTAGTTTGGTTGATTTGCTATTCAACTGTTGTGTTTATATTACACTTCTTAGGCTGCATGCTTTATTTCAACACCATATAGCACTGTCCCCAGGACCTAATTTTTTAGCAAATGAAAAAAATCAATAAACTATCTGTTCATGATTATTTTTCTTTCATCTGTAAAATTATTGTCCACTTAGTCATTTAGTGACTGTATTTTCCATAATCACAGATGAATTTGTTTTGATTAATTGCTCAGTTTTGTGCCTTAAGAAACTGTACAAGTATCATTAAGTAATGATGTTCCACTATTAAGCAATTTGAGTTAAATGTTTTGAATTAAAATGCTGTGCTTTCTGAATTACTTTTGCTACCATCTCTCTTAGCTAATGGAGCCAAGAACCACAGAATAGGCCTGTGGTGTTTGTACAAGTTTGCAACAAGGTAATTCTCTAATTAGTAACAACTATGGGGGCGGGGAAGAGTGAATCATGTTCCCCAAGTTTGAAGACACTGCAGATACCCATGTAGACAAAGGAAATACTAAATATAGATATGCCCCCAATGAGCTGTGGTACCAGAGAGGAGAGAAAAGATGCAGGAGTCAGAAGCAAACAGGAATGGGTTCCTGCTTGATCATGTCTGGGAACTTGTACAAATGTGTCCTTTTCCAGGGTCATGATATATCTAACTCAGGCCTTTCTCAAACGCTTCTCAAGCCAGGGCTATTTTGGAGAAATATTGTCACAAAATGTGCAGACCTTGTGTTTTCTGACAGGCTACAAAGTCTAGATGCTATGCAAGAGGTTATCATTTCACACCAGGAATTTTCAGTCCAACTGGCACCTCTCCTTTTCATGAATTTGGAAGAACAGCTGGGATTGGGAAACTGATTGTCACTGACATTAAACTCAGCCTGAAGAACACTTTTAAAAAGATTCTCTATCAACATGCCAGTAGCTTCTGATACTTTTTTGGATGAATGACTTCCTTTAGGAAAAACTAGAGAAAATCACAAAGGTCTTCTTAATTAAGTAAAATTATACATCTTCACCAAATGATTTAAGTCACCTTTTTTTTTTTTTGTATTTTAGAGAAGGGTCTACAAGGTGTTTAGGGTCTCACTACTAGATCAGACTCATGCTGATCCACCTGTTTACAGCCTCCCAAGAGCTGGGATTACAGGCGCATGCCACCACGCCTAGTCTCAATGGCTGTTTCAGCAGGGCCCTGGGGATGGGGCAGGCACGGCAGGCCCAGGGATTGAACCCCCGGCCCCTGTACCTGCTTGCATGTGCTTTAATCCACTGAGCTACTTGGCTGGCCCTTAAATCACTTATTAAAAATGATAGTGAAAGACTAGGTATGGTGGTAAATGACTGTAATCCCAGTGCTTGGAAGGCTGAAAACAGGAGGATCACTGTGAGTCCAATCTGTGTAGTGAGACCCTTGTAGACCCTGCACTAATTACATAAAAAGCAAACAAACAAAAAACAAATACAGTGCAAATATGATAAACTGTTCAAGTAATAATGATTTTAAATGTCTTTATATGTTCAGTACAGATTAATTTTTTCTGAATATTTGCAATCGAGGGTTGATTAAATCCATGCATTCAAAAGCTGCAAATAGAGCTGGAACTGGGTATATTTATATGACTAAGTTCAGATCTCACTTTCACTTGCAGTATTTGATGTAGATTGAGAAGATGTAATTATCATTTTATACAAAGAAAGCTTACTTAAAGTTTCGTAACCTTAAAAACCTATAATATGACAGATTAACTTTACAATGCACTTCAAAATTAGATCTCCCACCTCATAGGCCTTTTCTCAGCCTACATATTGTCCATGTTGAATTTAGGAAGAAACAATCTTTGGCCCTTAACTCAAAGACCAGATTATATCCAGTCTACCTAGTTATCCTCAGGCTGTGGGTGAGGAGCTTCTAAATTTTGCAAGTTTAATATCCAAAGTTCTAGAGACGTATTCCAGACTAAGGCATGGGCTTTTCAGCAAGCTTTTCCTTGGTTAGCAAAAGACCAGCATTCTTCTGTTATATGTTTCAGCCCAGAGAGAAATCCTTCGATCCCTCTGAAGCACCCTTGAAGCTTTATTTTTAGTAGCTTGTATGATTTTCTTCATTAATTCATCAAACATTTGTGACCCGAATAATATATGTTAGTTCCATGCTTTTATTTCCTTTTACCTTCAACTCATCCTATTTAAACATTTATTTATTTATTTAGAGAGACAGAGAGAGAGAGAGAGGAGAAAGAGAGAGAGA
>NDGM011190697.1:0-18039 GCA_002564305.1 Octomys mimax
CTTTCTTTCTTTCTTTCTTTCTTTCTTTCTTTCTTTCTTTCTTTCTTTCTTTCTTTTTTTTCACAACCGGGAATTGAACTCAGGCCCTTGCGCTCACCAGGCAAATGCTTATTCTACTGAGCCATCTCCCCGGCCCTATTTATATTTATATTCTCAAAAACTAAGAGCCAGCCGGATAGCTCAGCAGACTAAAGCACCTTATTAGGCAGAGCGCAGCAGCCAGGGTTCAATCACTGATGTGTTCTGTGGTCCCCACCCTTGGGACATGCTGAGATGGTGATGGAGACTGGGTCTGTGGCGCCTGCCTGTAATCCAGCACTTGGGAGGCTGAAAACAGAAGACTCACTATGAGTCTGATATATGTAGTGAGATCCTGTAGACCCTCTAGACCCTGTCTTAAATACATAAAAAAAAAAACCCTATACTTGTAGCAAAGATAATACCTTTTGCTGATTTCTTTACTGAAAAACTTCATAGAGACTTTATGTGGTCCATTTCATTCTTAGACCTCTTTTTAGTGTCTATTTTGTTGAAGAATCGATCAACAAACATGCACGTACTATTTAATTCTTTTGAGAATTAGATCAAATCTTACTCATTGTCCATTAGAATACTATAATTTGTACATTCACACATACTTTGATTCAGAATTCAGAATTCACGATTGAAATTCAAATATATTCACTTTCAAAACTCTAAGAACTTCCTTTTTGCGTGACTAAAGCCATCCATCCTAATCATTGTTTTCTTATGCTAATACTGTATTTTTCTTTTTGACTCACACCCATTGCTTTTCTGTTGTTACATTATCCAGACCGTTCTCAAATTAAGAGATGTTATTGTAAGATCTGAACCGATACAAGAGACAACTGATGCTTTGGCATTTCACAATGTGAATTTTCAAAACAGAACACATTATAATAAAAGTCACAAAACAAGCTGAGCAGACCACTTTGTAAGAATTCTTAATAATGCACAAATGATGCAAATTTTTGATGACAATGTTTTTCTATAAAAGATTAAATACAAGTACAATCAATATTTCCAAGAGCCAATAATCGGGTTATTTGATAATTAATTCTTCTCCTTTCACAGAAATTTAACCCACAGAAAATAATAGTTTTTCTACTATGCTCCCTGGGATGCATAACTCTCAAGCTCAACAAGCATATTTTGCTTTTCTTTCTGAAAAAAAATTATTTTTAATTCCTTAGTAGAAAAGTAGATTTAGATAAATAAATGCATGTACTTAAAATCTTTGCCCTAGCTTGATTTGCTCTCATAGTACCCCTGTGGGAAATGTTAAAGAATGAAAGGATTAGCAGCATACTCAAGCAACCAAACTGGTAATAAAATTTAGAATGCATTCAAAATACTCCATATTGCACTTCAGAGTACTATAGTGTGGTGCGAAGTGCAAGTGTTCAGTATTATGTTTATTCATTTTATTTTTCATAATTTTTAGATGCATTTGTCCAAAAGAGTAAACTGACACTAGGAAGACAGGCTCTTATGTGGACCTCTTTGTTCAGGCTTCTTTACAGAGAAGGTATCTGGAATACCAATAGTCGCTCAGTTGCATAGCTTGTCTGCCGAAATTGAAAAAAAAAAAAAAAAAGTTTCTCATTTGGGTTTCATATCCCATGCAAAATCTTTAAATGACATTTAAAAATAATGATTCTTTGCCTGCAATGAAGTTTATAAAAGAGGATATGTTGGCTCATAGAAAAGAGATGAATGAATACAATAAGACTTCTGCTAGAGGGATTTATAGTGTATATTTAGCATCACAGACAGCATCATACATCACTGCCACAGTCAATCTGAAGAAAATACATTAAATGTCATTTGTTTTTCATCAGCCTATGTGGATTCCTTTCAGATGTCATTTCTTTAGATTTATCTATCAGTTTTATTTCACACAATAAAAAGTGTATTACTGAGTACAAATGAACTCAGTCATGTTTTGTTTTAATTTTGAAACTACGCATGCACACTGCCAAATTTGGTGTGAGTCATTGGAAAAATTACAGCAGTGCTAAGGAAACCAAAGAGAGCGTAATAGTGATAAATGAAAGATTTTCACAACTCTCTGTTTATCTCAATATTACATATGACATTACATTCCTCCACAGTCTTGGCAGACCAAGTTCAAGTATCGCCTCAGTGCAGCAGAGACCTTTGATTATGTTTTATTGTGTATATTTTAAAATCAAATGATAATTTTCTGTCTTACATATATCAACACTAATCTTACATCAGGTTATAAATGTCTGATCAGTGTTCTGTCAGCATAGCACTCTGTAACAACACATCCTACATGCTGATCGTATATATTAAAATTAGTTTTAATGATAGTAATGATGACACAGAAGAAAACCACAATGCAGGGTATGTTTGTAATTTAAAATTATACAGGCTAGAAAATTTTCCCAATATGTTAACTATAAATGGAAATAAAATGTTCTAGAGTAGCACAACATATAATTTAATACAATTTAAATGGGAAAAATGAAGCTTCAATATTACTATCTCAGAAATAAGTGGTTTTTGTTGCCAAAACAGATTTTTGAGGCAAAATTGGCTGGAAAGAACCCAGCTTAAGGAGATAAATACACACTTTTGCCTGCACATATCATTCTGTATTAAATGAGTAATATTTTACTAAGTTTTTCTTACTATATTCATTGCAGACTAAGAAAACTTCATAAAATCAATCCCAGGATTAAAGATAATTTCTTAAACCTCAAACTTTTAATTCATTTCTATTACTACTGATTTACTTTGACACTCTACCTATTTAAATATTTTCAAGCAGCTATTGCAGGGTAAATCATGTTAATCTTATTTAATCTTTTATTAATGTATTTATTTCATATAGGCCAATGTCAGATTTACCTAAAATTGGAAGAGTTTAATATACTTTCAAGATTACTACATTAATGAGAATTTTTTTACAAGAATGTTTTATATTGGCCAGAGTATTTGTTTAAAGTGTTTTAAAACACACATTTTCAAACCTATGTAAAATAAATTTTCCCCCCATGGGCAATCAAAGAAGTATTTAGACTTTGCATCTTATTCATTGAAATTGATTAAAGTGTAGATCTGCTGTTGGTCCTCTGAGTATATTTACATTAACACAAAAATCACCTTTAAAAATGTTGTGTCCTCTCCTACAAAGTTAAATCAATATGCTAGTACTTTCCTTGAAGGCCAACATAAATGCAAGAATGCAATTTGAGGAATGAACGACCTCTATAAACAATATTTTATTTTTAATTTCAGGAAGGTGAAGCTAAAGTTTGAACATGCTGTATGTAACATTTGTAACATTATTTGGTACAAAATGATTAACTCTATGTAGTCAATATTATATAATCTATGAAGTTTAGCACATGAAATAAAACAGTATCCTAAATCTTTATTGTAATATGATAATAAACATGCTTTATCTGATAATTGTATTTTCCTCAGATATAAGCTGTTATGGCTCTATACATTTTTCTAAAAGTGGAATATAATATAGTACAAAAAGAAAGGCAACCACAAGAAAATTAAATACATACCATCTTACAATTGTCACTACACTATTTAACTTCAAGCCTAAGAGAATCCACACCTATTTAAGAATGAACAGGAATAATCACTTAAGCCTAATAGCCATTTTAGTCACTGTGGGAAAATTCATTGAGTTGAGTTGTGTTATATATAATTAATGCATTTTTGTTCCTTAGGATTTCAGTTCATCAGTTAGTCAATTTAAAGGCAAAAACATTTTAAAATGTAAATGATATGCACAAGACATCAGGTATATTAGAGAATCCAGAGGCAGCTATTTTATGATTTGAAATTTGATTCTGCTTCTGCTTTTACAGATACTTTTTTTGTTTGTTTTCTTTTTGAGATAAGGTCTAGTTATGTAGTTCAGGCTATCTTTGACTTTAATAGGCAGTCCATGCGGGCCTCAAACTCACAGCAATCTTTCTGCCTCAGGCCTTCTAGTGCTGAGATTATAGGCATATACCACCATGCCTCCTTCCTACATTTTTTTTTATTTTTCATTTTTTATTTTATTATTATTATTATTTATTTATTTTTTTAGCAGAACCAGGGATTGAGTACTTGCCCTTATACTTACCATTCAAGCACTTATTCTACTGAGCTATCTTCATGCCCCTTTGTAGCTACTTTCTTATATCAAAATATGCAGAGAATATTTCATCGGTTATCTCACTAACATATATTTTAACAACTTTGTGTTAAGTGCAGTTCTGAAAATCATGTGAAAGAACTAAAAAAGAATTTCAGGTTAGTTAACTTATATTCACTATTTACTTTTGAGCACACTATGACCAAATAAGAATATGGTATATTTCTAAGACAAATTTAAATTTAGCAACGGAGGCAGAACATAAAGCACACTTAATGCCATGTGGAGTTTTTCCTACTGTATCATCAAAATCACAAATCAATTATTGTACCATTACTAACGTATCTGAACTTGTATGAACATAGCAATATCTTCAAATATCACTAATATGACTACAATAAATCATCTTCCTTTTCAGTAGAAATTAAAGTGCAATGTGGGCATTAGTATCTCTGGAAATAGTCTTCTTGATAATATGACATACAAAGAACTAGAGGGTTATATCGCAAAAATTAGTCTTGTTTGGATGACATTTTCAGGATCAATTCAAGATTTTTGATTGAATTAAAAATTACATAGCCTTCTGCTAGCCATTTTAGCCTCACATATGTAATCCTAATTACTGAAGAGACACAGTCAGGAGGGAGTGTCACAAATTTTAGGCTAGCCTAAAGACAGTGTGATCCTGTCTCAAAATAAAGTCATCCCTCATCGGTGGAACATTTACTTAGCCCACTAAAGGTCTTGGATTTGATTTCTATTACCTCCAAAAAATAAATAAAGTTTTTCAACTACAACAATATTAAATGTATTTTATACAGTATTCATTGTTTATTTTATCATATTTTTATTTTAACCTATTATATCTATATTTTGTGTATTTGTTTATTTTAAAATACACAAAATGTATAATTTCACCGTACGAAGCTCATTGTTTTGAAGCATGCATGCATTGTAGACTAGCTAAATATCATATATGTTACCTCACCTATTTAGTTTTGTTTTTTTGTTGGGAGAACAGTGAAAATACACATTGGCAATTTCTAGGTATACAACACATTTTTATTACTGATAGTATATTTTAAAAGAGCCTCTTGAATAAGTACCTTCCGGTTTTAATTTTGCATTTTTCACTAATATCTTCCCCATCATCTTCACCCCACACATCCAGCATAAACACCATTGTATTTTCCACCTACACAAGTTTTGCACTTTTCAGTTCCACATCCAAATGAGGTCAGGTGATATGCATTTTTTGTCTCCAGTGGTTTTCACTTAAAATAATGTCCTCCAGGATAAATTAGCCTTTTTGTCATAAATTTCTTCTCACTTTAAGCCTAGGCATTCTCCAATCATGTTTTATTTATCTGTTGAGACAGGTAGATCCAATCCTTATCTTGTGTACTACAAATAATGCTGCAGTGAGTGCAGAGTGGAGATCTCTCTTTGAAATACGTTTAAATTTTAGTTCATGTCTAGAATTGGGATTACTCAATGAGGTGGAAGTTTGCTTTTGTTTATTATTTGTTCCCCTGACATTTCCCACAGAGATTGTATTTGTTCTTTCACCATTAATTTGTTTCTATTAAACTTTTTATGCCAACTAACTTGCAGAATATTAAGGAATTTGTCTTTAATTTTGAAGATGTTTCTCCACTACAATAGTACTTATTTCATATTAGCATGTCTTAAAATCCCAGATGGAAATGAAAGCCAATACCCACTTGCTTCATTGAAGTTATTTAGAGGCCAGATAATTAGTTTTAAAATTTATTTTTCTTTAATTTTCATATAACATTAAATAACTAATGATATAAAATTTTACTATTAAATCACAAATATGATTGGTCACATTAATAAAATTTTGATCCTCATACAAAGTGCATGCAGATATTGTTAATAATGTGGTTGATCAATTAGTTGATTTGAGAGCCTTTCTATCTTGCTACATGTAGTGGCTGCTACATTGTGTCAACCTGAGAAGTTAGAACTTGGCTGAATTGCTCAGTGACTCCGTGCCTTAGGGTGTGGATGACCTCCCTGGGGTGAGGAGGGCCCTCCCTGGGGCATTAAGGGCCCACCCAATACTGAACCAAAACAAAGAGGATATAAAAGGGAGTTGAAGAAGGATTCTGTGTGCCACTTCCCACAGGAGCTCGGATCTTCTCAGTCAGCATGGAAGGGAGAGGGGCTCGCAAGCTCCACAGCTGCAACTCCTACATTTGCTTTGCTGTTTTCCACCTCTATCAACTGCTACTCTCTGCAATGGGCTACTGTGCATTGGAGCCAGCCAAGTATGGATGGATGTATAGACTGACACCTCCACTACCTGGGAAATAAATAAACCTTCGCTTTCTTAACTTTGAGTGTTTGGTATTTTGCCCCAGCATAGAGAGAAAGGTAATTCAGGCAGAATTTGGTATCAGAGATGTGGGGTTATTGCTGTGACTAGCTGACCATACTGTTCAAGAGCCTTTGTGAATGCCTTATGGGAAGAGATAGGAAAGATTTGGAAATATTGTCTGAAAGAGAAGCGCTGGAACAACATCAGCTGTTCTGTAAGGGAGTTCTGGTAAGAACTCAGAGACCAGAATGCTAATAGAAATCCTGCCTGTAAAGACCAGGCTAGGGACATTTCTGCTGGGCAGAGGGACTGTATCAGTGTTCAGAGTCTATTTGATTTGTGTTATGGTTTGGCAGAAAATTTGTCTGCATTTTGTTTGTGTCCAGAGACTTTGCCTGCGACTGAGATTAAATGTGGTGGACTGGTTAATCTGACAGAAAATTTCAAAGCATTGAAAACTGAAGTAGTGGCAGGGCTATTGTTGGGGGATTTTAGTCAGTTTTATGTTGAGAATCAACAACAAAGAATCCAGACGAATGATTTAAATGTGAATTTGGCCAAAAAGGAAGCTCCAGGAATCCTATGGACTATAAAGATGGAACTGAGATCTCTACTTCTCAGGAGGAACATGAGGATAGAAAAGATGTCCTGAGGGCATCACAGAAGGAGGCTGGTTCTTGCTCTTCACAGCCTCAGAATCACAAGGGTGAGGGTCTTTGCTTTGAGGAGAAAGCCATAGAGCCCCATGTTTCAGAATGAAGGTAGAAGCCGGACCATGTTCCAGAAGTGCCGTAGGTTGGAGCTATGTCAGGCTTTTGAAGCTCACAACTCAATACAGATTGCTTTGAAAGTTCCACATGGAACCACAGGACTTAATGTTTGCCTGTCTTGAATTTGAACTTGTTTTGCTCCCAATAGTTTGTATCCTGCTCTGTATAACTTTTTGAACGGTAATGCTTATCTTGTGCCTTTGAATGTTGGAAGTGTTTAAATTTTCATTTGTACAGGGACTCACAGTTAAGAGTTTGCCTTAGATCTTGGAGGAGATTTGGGACTTGGACTTTTCAGCAATACAGAAACTATAGGACTTTGGCAATTCTTGCAATTAGACTAAGTAAGTACCTTTCGCATAAAGGGATGTGTATGAGTCTTTATGGAGCCAGGCGCAGAATATTCAGGTTCTCGTGTAATATAATGTTGATATTATAATTATTGTTAATGGTAGTTAAACCTGGGTTATAATTTTGAAGTTGTAAAATATTAATAAGCCTATCTTTATATCTGGAGACTGATTTAAAGACATAAGTCTAGTTGTCAAGTTGACAAGGGGTGGTTTGTAGTAGTTGATACACTTTGTCAACTTGAGAAGTTGAAAGCTTGGCTGGATCATTCTCTAGGGTTGGAGGCTCCTCCCTTGGGTATGGAAGGCCCACCCTAGAGTGACTCAGTACCAAAAGAATATAAAAGGCAGTTGAGGAAGGATGCTGCATGCCACTTCCTCAGAGGAGCTCTGGCCTTAGCAGTCAGTATGGAAGGAAGGGAGAGAGGCCTGCAAGCAGCCATAGCTGCATCTCCTACCTTTGCTTTGCTGGTTTCTGCAGCCATAAACTGCTGCCCTCTGCAATGTGTTACTCTGCCTTGGAGCCAGTCGAGTATGGACTGGAGTAGACCCTGACACCTCCACTAACTGTGAGCTGAATAAGCATTGCCTTTCTTAATTTTGGGTGTTGGGTGTTTTGTCCCAGCAACAAGAGAAAGACTCCTGAACTTTGGCTAGTAATAAGGTTAGAAAAGCATGCTACAGTAGTTACTGTGTAAGTTTTCTCTCTGAAACACATATGAGATCAACATTACTTCAGCTTAATAATTTTAGATGAAAAGTTCAGTTTCAAGCAGTTCATTCTAATCACTTTAGGCAATTCACAGACTACAAGCTCTGAAGAAGTCATTTTCACATCTATTTCTAAGGTTGCCTAAATTACACAACACAAATCATTTCAGATATGGTAGGTCCTTTGAGAACTACCCATCAAATTAACTGTACTATTATTTACTCAATTTTATGATGGAAGAGTTAAATAACATCCCCAACAATGCTTGGAAATAATATACATTTAGTTTCCATTTGGCAAGCTATCCGTATGAGTTGCCAAAACTTCTTCTTTGCACATCCAATCAGAAAGTTTATTACTTTGTGTATATGGGGGCAAAATTCCAGTAACAGTACAAAGAATAGCATTTCATTATTTATAATTAGTATGAAAATATTTTTTCAAAAGTTTTGGTTAAAACATAATAACAAAAATGCCAAACTATAAACATAACCACCTAAATGGAAGTGCTACTGCGCAGTGTATATAGTAATGCCTCTTATCAAGAAATGAAACATTCCTAATACTGCACAGGTGCTATATGCATTTTTTTAAATTGAATTCCTTTCAACTTCGGCAAGTTATATTCGAATTGATTTTTGAATTTTCTCTTTACTTTTATTACCCGTGTCTAATATCATATTGCATTTTGTCTCATTTTGCTATAAGTATTTCATTGATAGTAAGTGGAAACTTAAACCAGCCATTAGATGTAAGTGTTTTATGGAATTCCATGATGTGAGAGCAGCAACGAGGACTGAGTAAGTTGAGGCAAGCAGGTCACAGTGTCCAAGGGAAGAGACATGTGTTAGTAAAGGGCCATAGATCACAACCACAGGTCCAGTGCTGAGTTGGACAGATTGTAATGTGAATCTCTAACATTCATCTACAGAAATAGAGATCAGTATACAAAAATAAAGTATTTTTCACTAGGTTCTTTAGAAGGAAGGACAAAAAAAGGAAAAAAGAAAAAAAAAAAACACCAAAAAAATCTACTTAACTTTGTAGCATTCTCTTTTCATACCTGACACCATCTCTGCCAAAGTTCTCAGCCTTGCTGTGGAGTAGATAGTGGGCAGGAGCTAATTTGTCTGTAAGGGTCTTTCTTCAGTGACTAATTTTCCATTTTTTCTAGTGTGTCTTTGGTCTGGTCATTCAACCTTATTTGCATGACAACATCTATTTGAAGGAGTTAAAAGAAAAGGAAGACAAAGGTATAAACTAATACATTTAATACAAATTATGAATAATAAGAGCACAAAGGTAACAGAATAAAAATGTACAATACTGAAGATTAAAAAGATAAAATATTTGTTTGCAAATAATAAACTATGGTCAAGGCTTGACATATTAAAATATTTGCTACCTTAGGTAAATTTTTTGGTTCATTATTCATAATTTTATCTTTAAAAAGCATCAGTAAAATAAATATTCATAAGTAGGAACATATAAAATTTTGTGAACAAAAAATAATCAGGTTTATCTCAAACAGCAAAAGTCATTTTCATAATACTGAACACAGGTTTAATTAAAAATTATGTTTGCACTTTCTAATTAAGCTTATGTGTATCTAAGGTTAGTATTTTCTTGTATGTTTTATTTTCTGAGACAACAGCCAATTTGTAGATTTTAGCTACCATCTTCAATTCTTCAGTAAAATGAATGCAAGAATACTGCAAGTTGTGGGCGGAGAAGAGAGTTCAGCAGTCTAAGCCTCTGCCTTGGAAGCACAAAAGAACTGCCTCCAAGTTTGATCCCCCACTACTGCATGCCCTGCCAAGACCCTATATCAAATAAAAATTTAGAAAAAGAAAATGCTTCAAGTTCTGAGGTCTCTTGTCAGGTGACGTGTGCTGCTCAAAGGTGTTTCTGATATTCTTGGGACACTAAAAATCATAAAGAATTATTAGATAAAATGGAGATATTTAAATCAAACACTTGCTTTTTTTCTCATTTACTGCAGTTGCAATATTGTACTAATTCATTGAACTAATTTCATTTGATGTTTACAATGTGGAGAAGGGGTAGACAAAGCACTACACATGTTACTTATATATGATGTTCTTTAGCATGATTTATTAAGGACATATGCTGATAAGATTGATGTTTCTGTTTCTATTTTTTCGTCTTATAAAATTTTCAGTTATAAAATTTTCAGTCATTCTAAGAAGTGCTGCTAGTTTACATGTTGTTATGTTTTATCTTTTTCAGCTTGGAAAGAAAATGTACTGATAATTTGGTGTTTTCATTGTCCCCTGAGCACTTTTACTGAGTATTCATAATAATGAAACTTGATTTTTTTTCCTGAAGTGACAGTAATTTAGAATGCATCATCATGTTAGTCATTTGCTTTTTCTCCACAGTGTGCATTGTTTAGTACCTTTCTTGTAAATCATTATGTATCATCATGCTTTTTGATTGCTACCATTAGCTTGACACTTGAGAGTCCTCTCTTCTGACTACTGTGGCAGTAGAGAAATACAAATCCTTATATTTCCACATTGCAAAAAACTGAATGTTGCAAATCATTAATTCTAGTTTTTATATGAATCACTTAATATGACTAATTAATTTTCTGAATTGAAAGTTTCTTTCCATACATAAAGTTACACCAGATATTTAAAATTGAAACAATATTTAATATAGCTGTTCTCATTTTGTAAGTTGAGTTTTACTACAATTAATCTAATCCAAATTTTTCACAATAGTTTTCATAATACAATTTTTAGAATTTTTTAACTGGCAGATAATATTTGTTCATCTTTATGGATTACAGTATGATTTTATTACAGCTATATATTATACATTGGTAAATTCAAGAAATTTGAGTTATTCTTTATGAGAAACAATTACCATTTGTGATAGAAATGTTCAAAAACTTGAATTACTTTGAGGAACATTTAGAAAACTTAAAAATTCTTAATGTCTAAGAAACACAAACTTGGTACATGAAAAGTAATTTTGATAACAAAGAAGTTTGATGTATTAATTACACTACCAAACTTAAAGGGTAAAATATCCTGAACATAAAAGAAATGATTTCAAATTTAATAAACATTTTGAAGAATGCTTGCAAATGAATACATTTTAAGAGTAATGAGTCTCCGTCATTTCTTGATGGGCTGGGAATTGAACTCAGGACCAGATGTTCAATTGCCAGGTGCTCTGACTCCCCCAGCCCTGTGAGTGTGTGTCAGTATTTTGCTGTGTTACCCAGGATAATCTTAAATTCTTAAACTCAAGTAATACTTCTAAGTAAACCTCAAGTAGCTAAGAGAAAAAAAATTAAATGCATATTATATTGCATATACTATTTAGACATATTTCAACAGTAACTCCTATCTGTAAAAAAGTTCTCAACTAAAAACCAAAGTTACAACAATTACACAATTCCTAGGAATCTATGAAGCATTCCAATTTTGCAACATAATTGTAAGTGAACACATTAATAAGACATTCAATTATATATATATATTTTTTCTATCTATCTATCTATATTAATATATATTTATGTATTTAGTATAGGGTCTACAGGGTCTCACTACACAGATCGCACTGGTAGTGATCCTCCTGTTTTTAGCCTCCCGAGCACTGGTATTACAGGCATGTACCACCACACCCAGTCTCATTCTCTGTCTCAGAGCTTCCCAGGGGCAGGTCTAGCACAGCATGCTGAGGATCAAACCCCAGTCCCTATGTCTGCCTAAGCAGGTGCTTTAATCCACTGAGCTATCTGGCCAGCCCTAAAAAGTATATTTCTAATTTCTTTGTGTGTGTGTGTGTGTGAATTTGGTAGAGGGCCTCATTATGCATCTTAGACTCTTAGTGATCCTCTCTGTTTTCAGTGCCCCAGAGCTGGGATTAGAGGCATGTGTCACCCCTCCCCATCTAAGTGGTTGGCTCAGTGCACGGCAGGAAGTGGGGCCTACACTCCATGTGGTACTGAGGATTGAACCAGTACCCCGCCCTTGCCTAAGTATTAGCTAGTCCACTTAGCCATCTTTCTAGCTCTATAAACAAATTTTGTAATAGGTAGAAAGCACTTATACACTTTCAATAAATATGTGATTTTTTTTTTTTTTTTTTTTTTTGTATGTGTGGAACTGGGGATTGAACTCAGGCCCTTGCGCTTACCAGGAAAGCGCTTATTCCACTGAGCCATCTCCCTGGCCCTGTAAATATGTATTTTTGTTAATTATTCCTTGAGATTTATTTTTCAGTGAAACAGATACATACCAGTGATAGCTAATTACAATAAAATGTGTCGATACAAATTTGCTATTTATTTTGAATAACCTATATTAATGAGTCTTTATTGCTCATAATGAAACGTAATCCATTTGAACACAGAATAAGTCAAATATCAAGGTTTCCCAATGTTGTAGAATTTAGTTAAAAGCTTCAATCACTGCTTTCCAGAGTTTTTGCTGAGCTGCTAATTCGGAGGTAGTTTAATGAGTGTGTGTTCAGCAGTTCGGTAAGCTCTGGCCTCAAATCTGTTACCTGCTTCATGTAAAACTTTACTGTTACTGTTTGAAAATTCTTACCAGTCATTAAGCATTCAAACAGATATGTAACTGGCTTTGGTACTGAGGTGCCAGAGAACAACAAAGTTAGAGCTTTTATTTCAGGATAAGTGTGACTCATTGATGCTATCTGTTATTCCCCAGACACTCATGCTGAAAGTTTACAATCTCCATGCTAAACTCCCAAAGCATGCTACTAGGAATCACATTGTCATACTAAACCATACAAAGGAAACATGGTCTTTTATATTCATTCAACTTATTTAGCATATATCTCCTTATTTTAAAATAGTATACAAAGACTAAAAGTAAAATGATTTGTAAAATATAAGTTACATGCTAACAAAAAAAGGTCCAGTTGTAAAGATATTGCTATGTAAAAATTAAGATGATAAAGATCAAATGGACGAAGTGGAGGCAATTTGTAAATACGTTAGAAGAATTTTAATGGTTTTTGAATATTGTGATATAAATATTCATCAATATTCAAGACAGTAATTATTCCTTTAAGCACATAAGGATATTTTAATACAACTTTGAAAGCCTTTAGAAAATAGGACAACAATATGGTAAATCCAGTATAATATATGTAGATTTGTTAATGTTAAAAAGGAAAAATAGCTTCAATTCAATATTATACAATATAATACCTAACACCCCCAAATGTACATTGTTCTCAATCAAATAGATGTTATTAAGGAAATGTCAAATGAGTAATATTATAGAAGTCCAATCCTCAACTCACGAGGTAATGAAATTATAAATGAACAATGATCATTATTCTAGAATAAAAGTAATAATCCTCACGGACAAAACACATTGATGAAGGCTCAAATTAGTGGGCCAATTATTAACAAAAACTAATATATTTGCATAAATCTGGTTTACTCCCAGATTCATAAATTTAAGTGGCTGTGACAACATATAAATATACATTCTTCCATACCCATCCTTCAGGTATTGGAACCCAATACCCTTTGATGGGAGCTAGGGTGAGCTCTGAGTCAAGTGAGTGACTGTAGCTTCACAAGTGCTATGTTCCCTGGAAGAACCAGGGAAGCCAAACTATTACCTCTCAGAGGACAAGTTGATCATATACTTCAGTGCTCAAATGCCCCCTCTGAAGGGGTGTGTGTCACCCATCCTCATTTAAGTGGCCGGCTCAGCACATGCCTGGAAGTGGGGCCTGCACTCCATATGGAGCAGGGCATTCAACCCTGGTCCCCGCACTTGCCTAAGTAGGAGCTAGTCCACTGAGCCATCTTGCTGGCTCTATAAACAAATTTCATAACAGGTAGAAAGCACTTGTACACTTTCAATAAATATGTATTTTTAATTAATTATTCCTTGAGATTTTATAAGACACTTGTTTTTCATGATTTTGTGGAATGCTGGGCTATAGAAAAGCTGGAGATGAGATGTGATATAAAATATTAAAATGCCTCCAATTTCACTTTTCTCTCTAAAAATCAGTGTTCGTTTCCTTCAACATACTCTCCTTCTCATTGCTACAAATTCCAGTTTCATAAACTTATGAAAAAGTGAATTTTGACTTTCTCTGTCAAAGTTTTATTGCTTTCATGGAGAACAGATTTTTCAGGAGTTCTTGCTTTGCTACTTTTATTATCTCTGGTTTGTATTTTTCCCCCTATGCTGTTAACTGACAATTAGGAACTGGGCTACAGTGAGAAATGCACGATAGTGAATTGCAGAGTGCAAAATAATATTTCATAGTTGAAAAGAGAAAAGAGAAGAAAAGGGGTCACCTGAAGAAAAGATTTTAGAAGGCATATTCTGATAATCAGTCTCACAATTGATGGGAACAAATGAGAAAAATCTTGGCGCTATGGAAGGTTTAATCCTAAACCTTCAAGAATATTCAAGAATATTGTTCAAGAATGTTCAAGAATATTCAATTCCATAACGTAGTCTGGTGTTAGTACCCAAAGCAAACTGTGAAAAATTCTACATTATTGAACTCTGGGCCTGTCAAAATTTAAAGTTATCAAATTTTTTTCAAATTATTCTTTTTGTATATTTTTCCTCTCAAGTAATGTTGAATATAAATTAGACTAAAGGCAAGAGACAAACATCACTAGAACTAGAAACCTCTGGCAAAGGGTGAGCATGATAGCTCAGTGGTATAAGGACCTGCTTAGGCAAGTGTGAGGACCAGGGTTCAATCCCCAGCACCATATACTGCTCCAACCCTGGCCTCAGGAGTGCTGAGGCAGTCACTGAAACCAGGCATGGTGGCGCACACCTGTACTCCCAACTCTGAGGAGGCTGAAAACTGGAGGATCACTGCAAGTCTAAGTTATGCAGTGGGAACCTGTACCAAATGTATTTTTAAAAAAGAAAGAAAGAAAAAAGAATCAAATCAGAAACTTCTGGAAACCCAGATGAAAGATATCTCTTCTGAATTTATATTTGTTATATGGCAAAACAGGAGGTAAACAATGGGTATAACAAGAAAGTAGAGCAAGAGAACAGCCAGGAAGGTATAATTTGTGGTGATGATATTTAGGAAACACATATTTTAAGAAATTAAATAAGTGTGAAATAAATAAGTGTGACATATGGACTTATTATAAATATTTATTTCACAGAACTATATAACTAATTTTTATTTTTTATTACTGGTTAGATATTTTGCATTTTTGTTGATGATTATTTATATTTGACATGTGAAAGAATTGTATCATTCAATTGAGCTTATTTCTGCTACTTGGGATTAGAGGGAAAATTTTAGTATTCGTACATACATGCAGTGATAATGGTCTTTTATTACTATTATTTCAAGAGTATATTCATACAGCTTATTATTGTAATGCTTACATTAACAATGTAAATAAAGTTGAGTTTTTTATATGCCCTAGATTCTATTGCTACATAAAAGTATTACTTTAAATATAATATTGAACATACATATATACATTGGCTAACAATTATGAAGAGCTGGAATTCATATTTGGTAAGTGTATTCAAAGTATTAGATTACTGAGAACCACGTTGACACAGTGCAGAGTGAGCCATGATTAATATTAACATACTGGTGTAAAGTAAATTGAAAGTCTTCCTTAGACCTGCATGACTTGTATCAAGACCTCCACCTGGCTTATAGCCGAGTTAATCATCATGCCAATGGCCAGAATTGAGAACAAATGGTCGGTGAAGTTCCAGCATCTCAAAGCAAGAAAAGGCAGCTGAAAACTTGACACTTAAATTTCTTATAACCTGGTAAACTCAAGTAGCCCACAGTTAGGTTAACAGTCAACCAATATCTGTTCCTGTGTGCTTTTCAAAAAATGCATTTTTTTCATCAGTCGCTCGGCCATGGCTGCATCAGCAGCTCACCCCTCACAAGTCCACCAGCACACCTTTAGTCAAGCTGTGCCCTTAGTAAAGGCCAGGGGCAATGTGCCTTGTGTTCTTAGTCCTTTATTTATCTTTAAGCATCCTGATGACCCTTGTAATTAATATATGTATATACTTTTCTATGTTTTATTTAATCATCACACCCTTCAGCAACAGACTGGTAGTCCTACTCCAGGGTCTCAATGTTTGATGAAGGAGTAATCTCTACTCTACTGGAGAAACACCCTTTTCTGTCATGCAAATGAGATTGCTGTAATGATTCACTTCCTTATAACTATAGGATTGCAAACTTTTACACTTAGGCTGCCTCATGGGTCAAACAATCCAGTTTCATCATTTGAAGTATCTACTATCCTTTCACCTTCAAAGTAACCAAGGGAAAGGTAGATTTGAGCAAAAATGATACTATAATTTTACCCGTAAGGGCCAGCCAAATGGCTCAGTGGATTAAAATGCCTGCAAACAGGTGCAGGGGCTGGGGTTTGATCCCCAGGCTTGCCATGCTGGCTCTGCCCCAGGGGCACACTGAGGTAGCCATTGAGACTGGGCATGGTGGCTGATGCCTGTAATCCCAGACCTTGGGAGGCTGTAAATAGGGAGATCAGTACTAGGCTGATGTAGTAGTGGGACCCTGAACACCCTGTAGACACTTCCCTAAAATTAAAACAAAAATTACCTATGTTCATGTATATCTAGGTACAGTGCTCTAGCCCATTGATAGTAATCAAACCGCAAGTCACCTCTTCATTCAAAAAGAAAGTGCCTTGACAAGAGTAAAAATACCAAGGCTTTATACAAAGAAGCTGGAGGCCACACCATTTCTTCTGTAAAATGGTAAATATTATCTTGACACATACATAACCTAAGCCAAGCTCAAGTACAGTTTCCATTTTATTGAAACTGGGTTCATTCCCTTTATAGCCAATAGAACCTTGAATTGCTATCAAAATGACACTGGGTAGAGAATGCTTACACAGATGAGAACATGGTGCTCAGTTCCATAATTCGAAAGCCTACATGTCACAAAGGATTTTTTCTTCTCTGTGTCATTCCAATTTTAGTAGAAGTGCTGCCAAAGTGAGCACAAGAAGAATTTTTTTAAAGGAAACTTAACAATAACATTCAGAAATATTCTCAGGTACATTTCACAATGTCTGCATTCTAAAAAATACTTCAATATAAGTTGAGTACAAAGTTTATCTTCAAAAAATTTTCTATAAGTATAAAATGTTACATATGCATTATGATATTCTGTTTTCCATATTAGAAATTTAGAGTACAACTGGAAAATAAACTTTCAATTTGTAATTATAAAATATCAGTATTCTTTTTCATGTATAAAATATTTATTTTTCCCATAGAAAAAGCTGTTACAAAAAATTATCTTTATATGGTATTCCTCTATATTCTGCTTTATTTGTAAAAAGTAGATTCCAAAATTGTAACTAATGGGACAAGGGATTAATAAATTCTAATTGCTTCAAGGCAATGATCCTGAGAATCTTCATAAGATTTTTTAATCTAGCAGTCAATTGAAAAGATTCTCACCCTGACTAACTATATATACTGATACCTGTGAACTAAGTTACTGCACTGCAGATGGTAATTTGTAATAGTAGTTTCATGTTTGGAGTTCCTATCATTCTGGTATTCTGAATATGGGTTTCTTGTCATGACATGCCAGTTGCTGCTATGGTGGCTCTCGGGTAGGTGGATGTTCAAGAAGAAGGGGGTGGTCAATGAAAGCTAGAGACAGGAAAAGGAATA
>NDGM011190699.1:0-10797 GCA_002564305.1 Octomys mimax
CTCTCTCTCTGTCTCTCTAAATAAATAAATAAATAAATGTTTAAAAAAAAAAAAGAGTTGGCATATTTACTAAGTATTTAAGTGACTGCCCCATTGAGGAAAAAATCCCTATGAAGTTGGGACCCCTCTTTTTGGAATTTCAGGTTAAAAATCTAAACTCTCTGAGGTCACAAAATTAGTGAGTTAATGACCTATGATACAAAACCAGAGCATGAGCAGAGCCCAGGTACGCTGAGACATTGCCCCCTGCATGCACTCACTCTTCAAGCTCATATCTGCATGCAAGCGACTCAAGAACTTCACTCCTCTCCACACTCACAGGGAATGCTCTGCCTTAAGCCTCTTCTTGTCAAGCTACCCAACCCTCCACCCATATATTACCCTTCTTTTTCTTGTACAGCCAGACACCTTCTGCTATCACGCTTCTACAATGCAAGCCCTAGAATGTCTAAGTCAACAATCTCTAAAGGCCTCTACTAACTCCCAGGCTACTTCTTTTGCCATCTCAGTGAAAAATATAGAAGTGTGTTTCTTTCCTTTTTAAGAATTTCATTACTCTTCTCAGAATGAAAACAAGAGACTAGTAAAAAACATGGAAATATAACAAGGTTCATGGAAACATCTCCCTCTTTCTAAAATATTTCTGCAAATAAATCTTAACAAATATCTAAAGATCTTTTAAGGGCTATTTAATCAGTTTCCCAAAACTTCAATCATCATACACTAAGTTTGTTTGAATGAAGCTGGATTTTCTCAATTTAAAAAGATTAAAAAAAGGTGTACTGTTTGGCTGACTTTGGTTTGGTTTTTGCTTGTTTTTCCTCTGTGGAGGCTCTGTCATTAATATCTGCACAGTGTTTGGAACAAGGTTGACCCTGTTGTAGGATCCCCAGAGCAAGCTTTGGACAACCTCCACTGCCTGATTCACTTGAACCTAACTAAGAGCAAAGTGCACAGTCTGCATGTTTCTGCTTGTGCTGGGGAAGCCACAGGTCACTTCTCCTCCTGTCAGCCCTCAGGAACTGTCCACAGCAGAGTCAGCTGTGGCCAAAGCCCTGCTTTATTCCACCTTCCCTATGTTCACCTTTGCAACTCTACTCTCTTGAGGTTCTACTATATTACTGATATCCCTGCTTTTACTTATTCCCAGTTAATAGGTTCCATAGAAGAGAAAGAGACCTGCAGAGGCTTGGGGCCCAATACAAAGGGAAGATCAGATCCTCATACAATGTGCTTAAAGGGAACTCCATTTTAGTGACAACACACAGTAGTTGTTTTTAGTGCTTTACTTCCTAAAAGGTGTGAGCACAAAAGCAGTAATTATATTCCAAAGGATGCAGAGGCAAGAATAACTCAACTTTTAAATGATACATTTTTATAGTATGTGGCACAACAGAGATGAAAATAGAACTAGTATATCATACCTGTAGGTGTCTATTACTTCTTAGAAGGAGGAAAACGTCAAAGGAGTATACTGTGAGTCATTTTAAAGAGAACAAAACACTCAATAATGACGAAAGTAGTGCATACCAATTGCAAAATGCAGGATCCTACTTGATGAAGGACGGGAACTCAAGTCTTAACAAGGAACACTTTAAAATTAGGAAACAACACACATTCAGACTTTGGAGTGTGATAAGACACCCGCTGGATGAGCTTGAGCGAACTTCCTGCTCTGTCTTCTTCAGCTTCTAAAGCCCCCAACATGAAAGCTTTTCTAAAATTATGTATGAGATTGATAAGCATGGCTTTGTGGTAAGGTCTATTGGAGGTAATTAAAAGATTTTAGCTCTCATTTTATAGTCCTGCTAAAGTAAAACACATAGTAAGGGTTACCTTTCTCTCTGCTCTTGCCCCTTTTTTCTCTCCTACAGGTAATTTCTACTGGACCTTGAAAATAGAAGGTTTTCAAATTTGTATAATGAAAAAAAAGAGTTCCTCCACAAACACTTAAAAATTCTCTTCTAAGATGTTTTATATCTTTGGAAGATAGAAAGATACTATTCTGATTTTCCATGACTATTGAGAGACTGGAAAGAAATGGTTAATTTCTTAAAGAAATGAAAACTATACTGCTTTTTCCAGAAAAAAAAAAATGTGTCAGTGAGAATAAAGCAATGTTCCAGTAATACTGAGTAGTTATTTAGCAATTTTTCAATACTCATCAGTGATAAATTTTTTATTAGGGATATAATTTAGAAGTCCTAAAATTTAAATACTTTTGAGCTATCTGTATAAGTAAAAAATTGATTTTTATGGGAATATAGAATTATTTGGCTTAAAATATAAAATCAATTGAAGCAGCAGTGGAAGGCTTGTGTATAATTTTCAATGATTCTTTGCATGAAATATGTTAGTTTCTTGACATTTTTATTTTTATATTTAATCAAAGGTTTATTTGTGAAACATTTTAAAAGAAGATAGCACTAGGAAGGTTTTCTATTTCTAACAAAATATCATAAATAATTGTACACAGAATTTTGTGTATACTGTAGGGCTTAATCCACTGACATTAGTATAAAATTATTCTTATGATTTAGATCTTTTAAATGTTTTCAGTGCATCTTTCTGAGAGGATATTTATGTAGTGGAAATAAAAATAAAAAAAGTTGAAGTCACCGTCAAAAACGTAGCTGACAGTCACTAGGGCAGCTCGGAGTCTTCTGCAGGACGAGATAGCCTACTCACTTGGGGGCTCTGATGCAAAACCCCTTTGGAGATCCTGCCAGCCAGCAGGTATCTCTAAGTCAAATGCAAATTGTCTCAGTCTAGAAATATGATGACTCCATCATTTCTAAGAAGCATGTGGCAGAATATTCCTATAAACTGGCCAGATTGATTCACTTTCTCATACACTTAACCCATAGAGAAGAACCTGAAAATCCTTCATTCTTAAGGAGAGAGGTATCTTCAAAACAAAAAACAGAAGATTGACAACCATCACATAACTAAAGAAAGTCTAGCAACCATTTCAGATAATTGAAAGATTAGCAAATCACCTAAATACTAATTCTGCATGACCTTCAAGAAACTGTAGCAATCAATAATAATAATAAAGGAAACTATCTGTGATGGGCTCACAGGTGAGGAGTTGGGAAGGTAGGTGACTTGATCATACATGGGCCATGAGGCTTAGGTGTGGACTAGTCCACTGATGAGTTTATAGCTCAATGTGATTTAGGAGGTGAATACTAGTGAGAGGAGATGGTTATTGGGGATGTGACCTCAAAGGATGCCCGCCTCCTAGCACTGTTGATCATTCACTCTGCTTCCCTCTGCTCTGCTAAGATCTATTTTCTCCTGCTTTGCTTTTCTGCCATGATGCTGTGCCTCACTGCCAGCCAACTAAGGACTGAAGCCTCTACAAATCATGAGCCAAAATAACTTACACTCTTGACGTTGTGTATCTACAATGAAAAAATACCTAAAGGCATCATCCATAATGCATAAATAAAGCAAACCAACTTCTATTTACATAAATATGAAAAGTCCTAAACTCAGGAGATATCTATGCCAATGAATCTAAGAGAAAAAAATCATGCTGTTGCGTCCATATGTTCAGGAAAACACTAAATTTTCAAAATGATATAATTACAGAATTTATATCATTTCATTAAGCAGCACTAATATTTATGCATGGAAATATATTTATATTTGTTAAATTATCCACCAGTAATCACCTTCTCTTATTACAAGAATATGTGGATCAATAGATTCTTCAACCCAAAATCAACGGTCACTTAAAGGACCAGCAATGATGGATTTCTCACTACAGACAAGAACAACAAAAAAATGCCTAGTATCACTACTTTTACTTAATATTTTAACAGATTATTATAACAAAACAAGAAGAACAACCAGAACCACAAAATTTAAAATAATGAATAAGATTATCTCTCTGTATATAGATCATCAGACAACATATCCAAAACACAAAAAGAATTGATTTTAAAACTCTATGGCTGCCTGGGCTGATGCTCTCTGCCTGCAATTCTAGCACTTGGGAGGCTGAGGCAGAAGGATCACAGCAAGTTCAAGTCTAACCTGAACTACATAGTGAGTCCAAGGCCAGCTTGGACTATATAGTGAGACCTTGTTAAAAAAGATAGCATTATGGATGATAAGAATTCAGTAAGGGGCCAGGGAGATAGCTCAGTAGAATAAGTGCTTGCCTGGCAAGCGCATGGGCCTGAGTTCAATCCCTGGTTCCGCTAAATAAATAAATAAATAAAATTCAATAAAATAATAGGGTATGTGATTAAAGTATTAGTAAGTTACATAGGTGTTTAAATTAGTCACCAATTAGATAAAAGAGAGGAAAAATTCAATTTTAAGTAGCAAATTTAAAGATAAAATAGCTAGAAACAAAGTTGAAAAAATAAGTAACATATAAACAAATGTTTTAAATTTCCTGAGAGATCAAAAATAGAACTGGACAAGTGGAAAAACAAATCATCCTCTAAGATAGGTTAAATGACTGTCATAAAAATGACCATTGTCTCGTGATTACAATCAAAATGATTACAATAAATATAGACATTAATTCTGTGAATCCATGCAAGTTCATTACAGCACCTGTGCTTAGGAAATGTACCCAACAAAAATTGTTAGGAGGAAAATGTAGGCAAGATGGCTCAGTGGAATAAGCACATGCCTGGCAAGTGGAAGGGCCTGAGTTCAATCCCTGGTTCTGCCAAAATAATAATAATAATAATAATAATAATAGTAATAATAATAATAAATAAATAAAAATAAAGAAAAAAATTTGAAAAGGTAAGTGATGAGAGGAGAGAGCAACTCTTCTGAAATTGAAACTGATTAGAAATCCTTTACAATCATTTTTCTCAAAAAATATAGGCAATGGCATATGAACACTGCTAGTGGTGCTGTAGATTTGGAAGTTTATTATTAACCCAACTATACAAATAATATGTACATCTTCAGTAGCATTTCAAGTTCTAAAGGAAGTGAGTGATTTAATCAATTATTTAATTGGAGAAAAAAATGCCCCCATCCCATCTGTTAGTTGCCCAAGTAATAGCTCAGTTACTGTTTGTTACTTTTATTTCTTAGAAAACTCTCGCCGGTCACTGTGAAGCATAATAGGAGCATCAGCACACAACTGACAAGCCATTCTGTCTCTGCACTTCCTTCATGCTGATCCATAATAAGCCCTTAACCAGTGGATCAGAGGCTGATATTTGCAGAATCATTCCAAATCAGTGCTTATTGACATGAAATAAATCTGTCTCCAAATCGTGGGTGTTGTTTTGGTGTTTCTGTTTGCCACTGTAATATTAGGTCACCCAGTAATTTATAAGAGGATAAAACTGAACCTAAATCTCTCGTTCCATATAAGAATTCCAAACTTACAATTTAAAAAAAAAGCTGGAATACTTGAAATCTGAAAGATGAAGGCAAGCATTATAATCACTTGAAATCCAGAAGAAATAACAAGATACACTTAAGTATTTCTTTAAAAAATAAATTACAAACTAAAAGTTTGCCAATTATATGATAAGCAAATGGTTTGTCCTCCTGCCATAGACAAAACTCTTAAAAGTTATCAACACTACCAATAAAAGCTGAGCAACAAATATGAAGAAAAAGCTTAACAAGCATACTCAAAGGTACAGAAAAAATCATCAGTATCATTCATAGTATGATATGTATAAATACAACTACAAAAAAGTACAATTTCTCTCCTATTAAATTGAAAACACTCCAAAAGTCTTATAATATGCTTTGCTGGCAGTGCTATGGAAAGAAAGACCCTCAATAAAATTGATGGAATGATTATAAAACAGTATAATTTCTCAAAAGGAGAATTTGAAAATATCAAATGAAATTGCACAAGTATTAGCCCATGGACTGAACATTCCCATTGTAGAGACCTCAGGAGAGAAAGCACATGATCCATTTATGAAATAGCAAGAGTGATGGTTACTCAGAGCAGATTTATTTGAAACAGCAACATACTAAAAGCAACTAAGTGCTCAGCACTATGGGACAGGTTTAACTAGCAGCTGCCCTTCCTCCAAGAGAGTATGTTATCTGACAATGAAAAGAAGACCAGTATTTATGTACCAATGCTAAATGATCTCCATGATACATTAAATGAAATGTATTTAATTTCAGTATTTTTATGAAACATGAAAACTGAAAAGAGGAACAAGAAACAGCATAGAATGGGAAAAAAGATTTTGCTGAAGTGAATTAAAATTATCTTTAAAACTTGAGAGTGGACTTAATTATTAAAATATAATATATCTTTAGAAATAACCCTAGAGTTAAGAACAGTCTAAAGTAGATTAATAAAAATTTGTGCAATACAATCTGGGACAAAAATGTTATGAGTTTCACTTAGTGTTTTATATTTTAGTGGTACTGCTATATAATAATTAATTGTATAATGAGAGAAGTAAGTGTATACAGTAATTAGGAACTAAGAATTTCAGTATAAAAGAAAAAGAAAATTAGTCACTAAAGTTATCTACAAGTAATAACTTCATGGCAATGAGCACACCCAGAGCTGTTTTCTGGAGTATTTCTCACTAGGAACAGCAAACCTTCTTAGAAAGATGGCAGAGATGAGGTCCAAAGGAAAAAAAAAATGGTAAAAAAACAACAACAAAAAAAATAGCTTGGACTATCATTTTGACAAGTAACACAGGCTAATGGGACTTAATCAGGGACACGGAGTATGTTAGGCAAATTTGAAGCAACCATCAAAAACGAAAATAAGGGCCTGCCAAAATAGCTCAGCAGATTGAAGTGCCTGCTTAGGCAGATGCAAGGGCGGGGAGTTCAATCCCTGGGCCTGCTGGCCCCACTCCTGGTGCACCCTGAAAAGGAGATTGAGACTGGGTTTGGTGGGTTGTGCCTGTAATCCCAGTGCTTGGGATGCTGCAAATAAGAGGATCACTACAAGTCCAATCTACATAGTGAGACCCTGTAGACCCGGTACTATATATAAAATAAATAAGTAAAAAATAAAAACCCAAAGATATTTCAATCCATAGTTATCTTTTTTGCATGATGTCAGTATACCATTTATTCTGTAAATCATATGTGAGTACCAACTAGAAATATGATTGGACGCATGCTGAAGCACACATACAAACACCTGTAGAGCCACACATATACACATACAACTTTGCAGTGTCTGATGGTTTCCATCTTAAACACAATGATATAACTCCATATCCCTAGATTAGAACGAGAACTTCTCATTTTGTGATTCCTGATCCGACACATTTGAAGATGATATTATTATCTTGTTAGTATTCTTAAAATGCTAACCTGAATGTAAACTCTTTTAGTTCTAGCTTTCAGTGCATATGCAGTACAAATGGCAATGCAAAACCATAACGATCTATGAAGGGATAATCAGACAAATCCAGGAAATGGAACGTGCTATAGGACAAGTGTTCAGGTCTATCCAAAGACTTACTATTACAGGATTAAAAATAAGAAAAGTTTAATCAGACTTCAAAAGAATGAACCAAAGCAGTCAAATAAAACATATGAGTAATGAATGAGTCGTTTTTAGGGAGTAAATGTTAAAGATTTTAGAGTAAATTCAGATATAGAAATTAATTTACAGTCTTCACATTAGATTACACAATCTTCCTTCAGTAGCCATAAGAAATTATTTATAGGGCCCATCCTTTAATAGATATAAAAATCTACAGATACTCAAGGGTCTCACATAAGATAATGTAGAATTTGAAAATAATTTGTATAATCCTCCCCTATAGTTTAATAACCTCTACATCATTTATAATACTTAAACAAAGTTAAATACTTGTTATATTCAACTGTTTAGGGAATAATGACAAGCAAAAATTTTGTACATGTTAAAAATAGAAAAATTTTAAGAAATATTTTCCGACATTTGTCCAACATGATCTGGAGTCTGAAGATACACAATCCATTGATAGGGACTACTAACTCTACGAGGTAGTGTTATTAGATATCACTCTGTTCTTATTATAGTCATGGAAAAAAATACTTTATATTTTAGAAAATACATTCCAAAATTTTGAAAGGCAAAGTTCTGTGCTTCCTCCAATTTTTTTCTCAGATGATTCAGCAAAAATACTAAAATCTATACAGATAAAGATAAAACATATAGCAAAATGTTATCATTTATACATTACGTATGCATTTTCCTTTTGCTACCTCTTCAAATTTTTAGGATGCACAATATTTTTTATTACAAATGTTAGTATAAAACCATCCTGTGGAACTTTAGAACTTGCCCATTTACATTCTTAATTTCAATGCCAACTTAATTTCAAACAGATATTAAAAGAAACTCAATTGTCTCTATTTTTTATTTTGTCTTATTTTTTATTTACTGTTAGGTCTGTTCTTTCCAGATTTTACTTTCTCTTTTAACTTACTGAGAGCACAAGGGAAACTTACTCATATAGTTATCATGTCTAAACTGCTAAGCTACAAAACAGCAGGGACCAGCATGGACATTTACAGCATATGAAGCCAGAGGGTTGATGAGACCAACTGAGACCTGTCTCCTAAAAGGTCAATTTGTCTTGCAACTTGAATCAGCTGAAGCTCTTGGGTTTTATGTCTTAATTTAAGGACTGACCATACTCATAAGTGAAATAAATCAGACCCACATGGATAAACATCACATTGTCTCCCTAGTGTAAGACCATGAACAAGTAAAGAAAATATAAGAGGTACAATAGATGCTGTGGAATGGAAAGGAAAGGAACAACTGGGAAGAGGGAAAAGAGAAAAAGAAATATATATATATATATATATATATATATATATATATTCAGGATTTCTTAGATAATTGTACTTTTGATTTCTGCTGGTTTATTGAAAGCAACAGTTCATGCTTAATATTTTGCTTTTCCTTTTTAATTTTTACAATTTTTACCAATTAAAAAATAATTTAAGGAGTAGGGGCTGAAGCATGAACTAGGACTCACTTCACACTCCAGATCCACAGGAAGCAGAGATACCCTGCATCTCAGCTGTGACTGCCTTACAGTTCAATTGTGATTAAATTTCCAGAAATATGAGGGGCTTCCCTGGGAGAGGGGCAATGCATCTCCTTTCACTTCACAAGAACCACATTGTGAGTACCTGGGAGAAATAGCCCCCGGACAGCAGATTTAAAATCTAACTTCGTGTTCAAATGGACAATCTCAAAAGTCATCTGACAGTAGTTTTTAAATCTTCTTACACAAAACACCATAGAATTTTAACAAATCTTTTACTCGGTGTTTTTTGTAAGTTTTTTATTAATAAACTTTATGTTTCAGAGTAATTTCAAGATCCTAGAAAAACTGAGTGGAAACTACCAAAAGTTTCTTTATATTCACTGTCCCCAAACAGGCGCGACCTCTCTCAAAGTTTCTGTATATTCACTGTCCCCAAACAGGCGCGACCTCTCTCAATAAGGCGCGACCTCTGTTGTTTGTTGTCTACAACCAGTGAAGCTCCTAGGGTGTCAGTGTGTGGTACTGCTGAGGGTGGCCCACAGGTAAGAGAAAATAGTGTGAGCAAGGCCCATCTGACTGTACTCTCACTCTTCTCCTTGAAGCAGACCAGGAAGTCCAAGCAGGCCCTTCTCTGCCCTTCTGCCTCCTGGCTCTCCTAAAACCTTTGTGTGCCAGACATCCTTTCCTTCACTTGGGAAGAAGCCACCCAAGGCTGAGAAGCAGAATCTGAACCCACACCTTTGAAAAGCTCACCCCATCTGTTGCTGTTAGATCTCAACCTTGTGCACTTCAGTCATGTGCCTTCCGTTCAATGCTTCATAAAAGTACATACAACCTCACTGTGAAGTTTGTATCTTCAGGCATCTGTGTCATGAAAACTTATACAAGTTTGGACTCCTTGCTCTGGTTAGTCTTTATTCTAGTTCAACAGTTTTAGCCATGGGCTGGCCCTGTGAGGGGTGAGAAAAGGTATCATATTTCCTTTGTGCTACATCCTGTGCATCATTATTGCTGAAAGCCCATAGGTCACAGCAGGATTCTCTTGAGGTTGTATATGTGGCTCTTGTATTGAAGGATACACCACTGTGTTTTATAAAAAAAAATCCAGAATATTATTTACTGCCATAAAAATAGCCCATTACTTATCTTCCTCCCTCTCCTAATTAACCCCCAATAACCAACTTTTTTTTTTACTATATCCACACTTTGCTTGTTTGTTTGTTTTTTCCTGAATAGCTTTCACAAGACATCATTCAGTATGGAGTCTTTTTCAATAACTAATTTTACTTAAGTAATACTCAATTAAGTTTGTTCATTCATATTTTTAAGCTAACATCTAAAATTTTCATTAGTCTAGTTCATTTCAAAAAATACAACTCAAATGTTACTGAGAACTCTAATATTTAAACCTAAAACTCTTATATTGAAAGACTTTTCAAAATCTTAGTCATGTATTTTTAAAAGTTAATATTATTAAAAGAAATTGTACAGATCAGTGGGTTCCACTCTGGCATTTCCATGAATGCAGATATCATGTTTTGTTTTGTTTTGTTATGTAGGTAGCACAGCCTCTATAGGGTCTCACTACATAGATCAGACTCAGTGATTCTCCTGTTTTCAGTTTCTCAAACACTGGGCTTACAGGCACATGCCACCATTCCCAGTCTCATTCACCCTCTCAGTGGACCCTGGGAACAGGGCCAGCACAGCACACAGGGGATCCAATCCTGGTCCCTGTGTCTGCCTAAGCAGGTGCTTTAGGCCACTGAGTGATCTAGAAGCCCTGATATGATGCATATATATATATATATATATA
>NDGM011190703.1:7453-18228 GCA_002564305.1 Octomys mimax
AAAAAACTTGTATAAAATTTATATCATTTGAGGCTCTGACTGATTAATCTTGGGACTCGAGTCTTCTCATATCAGTAAGAATCTTGGGTGCCTTACATTTGTGATTAGAATCACATCCTTTCAGTGTTTGCCTAGAAATAAACCATTTGATGGAGTTTCTTTGTTTTATCCAATAGTTTACTTAACCTTCAAGATGGCTTTGTTTTTTCCACATTTGCTTCAGAAGTGCTCCAAAGCAAGCTCAGCCCCGCCCAGCCTGGTCGTATTGGTCAGCTCATGATGTCCGCAAACCTGCTGACCCGAGGCACCCGCAAGATCCCAGGCAGCTCCTAACCAGAGAGGAAAGGTGACAGCAGCACAGCTGTGGCAGTGACAGCAGCCCGAGGCAGCCTCCTAGACCATATTGCAGTGAACGCTTAGAGCATACTTGGTGTTGCTTTAATCTCTCTAGGTATGCATTCCCTCATCTATTCCCCCAACAAACATGTAAAACAGACACTCTTATTGTCTCTCCTGCCTCAGAGAAGCTAACCTTCTCAAGTTTAGCCAGCAGGTATCATAGAACTCGAGATGGTTTGGCATCAGAGCCTGTGGCTTTAACCACGAAGTGTTCCTACCCTCCCTGATTTACACCAGGAACTGCGCACCTTGGTTTTTGCTTCATTGTCCACAACCACACTGACCAGTTGGTTTCTGTTCAGCCATGGGCCTCTCCTGTTCCTCTAGTGATGGATCCCTGCAGCCAGGTGGGGACACTGCGACTTTCCCCAGTTAGTTTAGGCTGCCTAAAGTAGAATCAACGAGGAAACCAGGAGGTTCCACTTCCTATACACACCTCTTCCATAGTTAGACATGTCCAGAAATTGCTACCTTGACTGTGTATATCATTTATTATTCCCTGAAATGTTCATTAATTTCTTCTCTTTATTGAAAACTAAACAATAATTAAGGTCTTGTTCACCAGCATTGCTCAGTATTTAAGAAGGCATTCAAGCTTCTTGCTAGAACAGTCTGGTTTATAGGGTGTCCAAACCTTGGTCTAACACTGGAAATTTACGTCAAGCTTAACATTTCCATTGAAAAGTGCCAGCAGTGACACCTTGATCTTTCTGCACATGCGCAAATCAGAAATCATCTAATCTGGGAGTATTACACAAAAATAAACTGATTCACCTGTATATTATTTAGGATTTCCACAAATTCAATTCCTGATACCCTACTCACAGAGCTTATGGCAAAAAGAATCTAGGCACTACTCACCCAGACTTTTAACTTCACCTAAAAAACTATTGCTACACTCACTCATAAAATTATCTCATCATCATTAATGACATTTCTTATTCTTGCATGTAATTTAATGAAGAAATTCTAAGAAACAAAAAATAATTTGTAGAATTCCCAAGACATCTGCCGTCCAGATCCTTACCAGGACATTCTGAAACAGAATCTCACAGACTCGATGTCTTAATTACAGCGCATTAATTACCTTATTTCCTAATGATCAGGCACAGCGATTAGCATGGGATATTTTAATATCTTATTTCCATTATTGCAGCATTCATCTCTCCATCTGCCTTTACCAAAACAGCACTGGCATCAGTACGTTGGGCAGAGATACAGCCGATGAAGAGAATCATGGAGTGAAGCCAATGATTTGGGAACGGGGCTTTCCATCCAAGTGACAGTTTGATTTAAAGTCAACAAAAACCTAGGGTTAAGCAAGCTAATTTCATTAGAAAATGACACCAAATCATTTCTTTGGTTTGATGAATCCGTTCAATCAAAATAATTTATAACTGCTCTGTAAGAAGACACTGAGTATTTTTAGACATTACATGATAAATACTAATACATATGCATAGACACCACAATGTTACCAATAACTAGCATTAAAATCAATGTACAATTCCTTCATGGTTGATGACATTGACCATTTTTTCTAAACCTTCTGGCCATTTGTATATCTTTCTTCAAGCAGTGACCTTCACAGTCCTTTGTCTATGTCTTAAAAGATTCAGCTGTTTTCCTGCATTGAGGCATATGCATGTTATGTATTCGTCCCTTATTAGATGTATGGTTTGCAGGCATTTCCTCTGACTGTGTAGCATTTTTCACTCTGTTGATTATTTTGTCTTGCATAAGCTTTTTAGTCTGAAGCAGTCCCTTCTTTCTTTCAGGTTTTTCTTTATTTTTTATTTTCTTTATTTTAGTACAGGGTCTACAGGATCTACCGGGTCTCACTACATAGATCAGACTCATAGTGATCTGCCTGTGTTCAGCCTCCTAAGCACTGGGATTACAGGAGTGTTCCGCCATGCCCAGTCTCAATCGCTATCTCAGTGTGCCCCAGGGGTGGGGCTGGCACGGCATCCCAGGGATTGAATCCCAGCTGCTGCATCTGCCTAAGCAAGCATTTTAATCTGCTGAGCTATTTGGCTGACCTTCTATGTTTGCTTTAGTTGCCTGGGTTTGGGGGGTTCTTTGCCCAGACCAGTGGCAGGAAGTATTTCCCTTGTGTTTTCTTCAAGTAGTTTTACAGCTTCAGGTCTTTATGATCAAGACTGTAATCCATGTGTTTTAAGTATTTATGCTATATGGCAGACTTAGAGAGTGTTATGTCAAATTCAAAAGGCAAGGCAAAGAAAGGCAAACACTGGACGACCTTATGTACATGTGGGATCTAAAAGAACAAACTCATAACAGCAAAGAACAGCACAATGGTGACCACGGCCCGAGGCACTGAAGTGCAGGGGAGATATGGGTCCTAGAATGTAGAATTTCATTAGACTGGAGAATCTATTGCATGAAAGGCAACTGCATTAATGACAATGGATTGCACATTTGAAAACTGCCAAGAGGGTAGATCTTAAATGTGCTGCCCACAAAGAATGCTGGGTACGTGAGACAGTAGAAGCACATAGATCAAAACATCTTGTATTCTATAAATAGAAGCAATTTTGTCAATTTAAAATCATTTGAAAACGAATGTGTATCTTTCTTTAAAATCCAGGTGCAGTGCCTGAACTCAGGTGTCACCAGAACATGCAGAGATTTGCTGCAATTGCTCTTCGCAGTGTTCACTCCACAGCAATGGAGGCTGGGAGACAGCTGCCACTGTCTTGGGTTGCCACTTACAACACTGAGATGGATCGCATCCACCCAGAAGCTTAAAATAGTGTTGTATCTCACAACAGCCGATTTGTCTTTAGAAAGTCTTGCTTTATCTATCTCATAAAAGCCAGAACCATGAGAGCTTCTAAAGGGAAAAATGCCAGGAAAGAAATTGGCGTTCTGCCTCAAAATGAACACATCTACACGAAAATATACCACTTCCTGATGGAAGGGGGCTCACAAATGAAATCTCTTTTTAGTCATCGTGCTGGATTTACCATTAAAATTTTCATGGGAAGATAGATATTATTTGCTCTTTTCTTAATTACTTGACCAGCTGAAAGCTTTTCTAAGTGCAGAAATGAAAACACTTTTTAAGACACATCATAATCCCTAATAAATAGAAGATAGGTTGACATCAATAATCCAAATTTATTACTTTGTCTTTTTAATTTCAGGTACACACTAAAAATAATGAAGGATGCTTCTCAATCTCAATTTAATTTGTATGTAGCTGCTACACTTTTCCGCATTCACAGTGGCCTATCACTTTCTCTTTCCCACAGGTTTTGCAGTACACCCTGAATTTCACCCAGAGACCATGTGGAGGCCCAAAATGTTCTCACAGATCAAACAGAGGGAGAATAGCCAGCTAATTCCTCATGCATAGAAGCCATTGTGCCAGTTCAAGGGCGTGGACCTATATTATATTCTGTCATTAGTATTTATTTTCTTATTTTTCTATGAATTGAACACTATGCTGAAAATCACATGGAAGACAGAAAGATCACTGGGAGATTCACCAGGAAAAGCCATCCTTGCTAGAGCTCTGTCATGCTGAATTAGAGGCTACTGCGTCACCGTGAATACATAGATAAAAATGGTCCTTTCCAATAAGTGAACAGCTCTAGGGCCATTCTCCAATAGCAGACAGGCTGGCCCCATATCAGAAGTCTGAACCACAAAAAAACAAGCCAGAGAAGAAGAGGAATCTGTTGCCAGGAAAAGGAGCAAATGGTTTAATGTTCTTGCGCTTGAGAGACATGCCCACATCGCTGCCTTGGCTCTGGTTTTGGGGGTACACTCACCTGAGTCAGCGTGGAGAGACCTAGGATTTGTCTTCTTTGCCCTCAGTGGTCTGAACAACAACTTTGAAGAGCCCCGAGATCCTTCTGCAGCACAGGCCCATTACCAACCATGGCAACAGTCTGCAAATATGCTTAATACGCTGTCCCAGCACTAAGGTAAACACTCTCAGGGAACCAAAGTGATCTTGCTTCATTGCTAGTAAAAGCCTAATTTATTGGTTGTGGCATATATTCTTTTCCTAAAGAACCATTAAGATCTTTCTTTTTGAATAACTGATTTTCTAAAAAACACACTTTATTGTATTGTCTGGTATCAACCACTAAAGGAAATTGTCACTACTGAAATGCTGTTTGAGGCATGGTAGGTAAAGCACTTGGAATTGAAGAGCTGTGATTTGTGAATGCGCCGGCCAGGGGTGCTGATTTCTAGTCCAGCAGTCATGAGCTCACCGTACTGGAAAAGCGTTGTGACTAGGAAATGGGCCCCAGCATTCCCAGCTGTGGACGGGAGAAGTGGGCCTCAGGGCGCTGAAGAGCCCTTCTTTTGCTGTTTTTTCCCAATAACAAAAGATAACTGTTTTATTTTATGTTATTAAGTAGATGTTGCACTCAAGTCAAAATGTCAGAGGTATTTTCAAGGGCTGTAAGCAGAAGCCACCCATTAGGGTTTTGAAATGACCTCAGATATTTTCTCACAAATCCCAAGCTGCATGACGGACTGAAACAGGCCAAAGAGCTAAGCGCAGCAGTGACGTTCAATTACTCAGTTTGGCCGCAGTGAAATGAATCCCAGTGTTGTGCACGCACTGCTGGAAAGATGATTTACGATTTAAAGAATTTAGCCTGTCTGGGCCTTTCTCTATTTTCCTAACATTTCACAATTAAGACCAGTTAGGCAGACACATTTATCTTTTCTGAAAACCCAATGGGGTTTCCCACCTCCAAAGTAGAGTACAAGCTCAAAGCACAAACCCTTTTCAGAAAAATAAATAAAAACCTCTAAAAGATCTAAGCACAAACAACTGATGCCTATTCAAATTAATTATTAAAACCAAAGGAAACATCTCAAACTCTTAGAATCTTTCTAGCCATCCAGAGGTGATAGCAGAGGTGTGAGGTATTTTGATTGAGCAGTGATGGCTTTCCTGGGTGGTCTGAGTGTACTGTACATCCAGAACACCTTCCTCACAATGCAGGGTGCAGCTACCGTCCCTCAGTGCCAGCACTGCTGTGAGAGCCTAGCTAGCTGCTGGTGATGCAGCTCCAGCGTGGCTGCAATCAGACTGACCACAGAGAATTCATTTTTATCCAGTTGACTGATTAATTAAGCAGACATTTATCAGGATCCCAAATCTGTCCTTCCACAAAGCACACTTTGTAGGGGAGAGGAAAAATGAAAATGCAAACACATAGCATATCATAAAAAAGAACAAATACAGCAGAATAAAAGGAGAAAGTAAGAAGAGATCAGTAAATTGAATAAGACAACCGGCCAGAGAAGGCTCCTTTGACAAAGTTGCATTTAAGAAAAGGTTTGGATGAGGTAGGGAGCAAGATGGGGGATTGGAGAGGGGGTGCTGCAGGGTGACGGGGAGGGCTGCTCTACGGTGATGGGAGACTGGGGAGGGCTGCTCCAGGGACCCTACAAGGAAAGAGTAGAGTTGGAAGGCAATGGGTCCATGAGGACAGAGGCCACATCTCACTCAACTTAGTTATGCTGCACATCCTAGTCCCAGTATACACTTGGGACTGGAACAATTTGACTTTAATCTACTTTTTGACTATTCCACTACCCAAGAAAGAAAGAAAAATAGTTCTTCTTAGCTTAGGTCTAATAGCAATGGACCTCCATGTTATCTGCATTTACTGAAGAACAATTATGTGTCTAGGACTGTCACATCAAAAAAAAAATCATTTTCATTACTTGGTTTAAAAATGTATGTTCTTGGGTCTATGATTTCATTCAGTGGTGCAGCACCTGTCCGGCAAGTGCAAGGTCCTGAGTTCGATTGTTGGTACCAAAAATAAAAGTAGCTTCCCAAAATATGTATTATCCTATTAAGAATGATAATAACATAAATCACTAAAATACATTCCTTCAGTCTAATAGAAACTTTGTACCCCTTGAGAAATAGCTCTCTTTTCTTTATTTTCCGACTCTTTATGAGATGGACCTTTCAATTAAAATAAAGTATGAAAAGCATTATGCCATAGAGAAAAAGGTATTTCAGTTGTAAAGTTAAAATTATTCAGTCCTCAATACAAAACACAAAAAATAAACCTCCACTAAGAAAAAACAATTCAATTGAAAGAATACAGCAAAATGTAAAGTTAAAATCAGAATCAAACTCAATAAAAAATAACGAAGATGCCAATTAATTCATTATTTCAATTTTTTAGTTTTTCACCAACTTAGGAACAAGGCTTCTGAAAATCAGATTTACATGGAAGAAGTTACTGAAGATACATTACAGTAATTCTATTTCCCTGGTGGTCAGGTTTGTGCACATGTGCACATTGTGTGTGTGTGTGTGTGTGTGTGTGTGTGTGTGTGTGATTCACAAGGTACAATATGTTTTTATACAGATTTAATGGAAGCTAAAAGCATAATCTGAAATAAAGCTGTGAGAAGTCATTTATGAATAGTTAAGTGCAAATGTTCCAATTAAAAATGCTTTTTAATGCTCTAATTTGATACAGAAGCAAGTCCTTGAAAATTTCAAAAGGGGCCCATTCATTAGAGTCTGCAGAGGTCCCTTCTTGAATGTTAACACTCTCTCTTTAGGTTTTCTTGGAACCTGGAGAGCAGAATTCGAAACGGGCCTCTTGAAGAGCCAGCAGGTGGGCTGACATCTCCAGCTGCTGGTGGAAAGGAACCGTTTGAGCTGCGTGTGCACCTTTCAAAGCTGTCTTATTTCACAGTGAATGCTTCCAGCCATGGTTTAATACACGAGCGGATTACTCCTCCCACCTGAAATAACTAGAAAACTGGACAAAATCAGGGGGACAATCGACTCAGTGCTTCCCGATGAGGGTAGAGGAACCGGGTGAGTTCAGTTGAATGTCCAGCGCACAGTCCTAAGGCAGCTGCCACCTCACGGTTCAGCGCAGGAGCAGACAGCCAGAGGCGCTAGATTAGGAAGGAGATCAGCGTCTCCAAGGTCAGGGGCCAAAGCCTGTAAGGCAGAGTCCAGAGATGAGCTCGGGGACATTCTACAGAGGCCTTGTGAGGCCGACTGAGCACTGAGGTGCGGCTGTGTCAGAGGAAGCTCCCCCAGGCTAGGGAAAGCAGCCCAGCCTGGCGCCTCTCAGCCTCCATGTAGAGCTAATCAGAAGCTGTGCTTCCACCAGCCCACGCGGGTCCAGGGAACGTGGGTAACATGCGCGTATTCTTCTTAATATAATGCTACAGGTTGGTTAGCTCTGATGATTGATTGAGCATTGGGCTCGTTCCAACGCAGTCTAAAAGCAAGTTACAGAACAATCAAACTGATTCCAAGCAGCTCAGCCATACCAGAACAAATGCCTATCACTTGTATTTAAAACATTCAACAAAATCCAGCTTCAAACAATGGAAAATCTAAAAATGAGAAGCAATTAATAAAAAGATGAGAAAATAAGATCAATCAGTAAAAAAAAGAAAAGAAAATCAACAAATACAAACAGACCCAGAAGTGACACAAGTGGTAGAACTTGCAGATAGCCATCTATAAAAACTGCCGCAAATGTTTCCAATGTCTCCAAGCAGGCAGAGGGAAAAAATGTAGGAAAGAAACAAGTGTGAGGCATAGGAACCACCTGGAAATTTAGAGAGGAGGACTATAATGTCTAAAATGAAAACATGCAATGTATTCTGTTGCTAGCAGAATAAATACCATAAAAGAAAATGTAGCAAACTCAAAAAACATGAAATCAGAACTCTTTGTGCTTTTAATGCTATAGACAGGCTACATGGGAAAAAAAATTGTGTAAAGAAACGGGAGTGTCAAGCACATGAAAACATCCTCCACATCTTCAACCATAAGGAAACCATAAAGGAAAGCTACCCAGTGAGGACCTATAGGTGTCCATTCGAATGGCTGCAATTAAGTAAGACTGGCCAACGCTAAGTGTATGACAATGGGGAGCCCCTACAACTCTCAGCCACTGCTAGTGAGGGTGTTAAAGCCAGTGGGGCAAACAGCTGTGTCCAGCCCTGAACACATATGCACGAGCCCACCCAAGCACCTCTTCTGATATACTTAGGCATTAGAAATAAAAACATGCCCGTATCAAGCCCTGTGCTCACGTGTTCATCTCAGTCATTAAAACAGTTCAAAATGGAAAGACGATCCAAATGTCCATCAGCTGAGAGACAGGTAAGTAAGCCAGGAGGTGCGCCCTCGAGACAGCGCCGACCAGAAAGGAGCAACCGACTGGATCATAAAGCATGGCTGACGCTCAACAGACTGGCAGAAGGAAGATAGTGACCACACTTCATGTGTGCTCTAGAAAAGACCAAACTATGGCAGCAGAAAAAACAGCTGGTTGCCAGAGGGTGAGGAAGAGGGAGGAGCCTGACTGCACAGTGACCTGAGCGAAGGTGTGACATTCGATGGCAATGTTCAAGATAAGCATTTTCCAAAAGAAGTACAGCGTGAGCCACATAGGTAATTTAAATATTTTGCTAGTTACATATAAGAATAAAACGACACATTAATTTTAATAATGATGTTTTACTTAGTGCATCAAAATAGTGTCGATTTACAAAACATAAATTATTAGGAAATGCTTAAATTTTTTTCCTACTAAGGCTTTGAGATCCAGGTGTTTTTAATAATTACATCACAACTTAATTAGGCATAATTAGGCTGATGGCAGGCATTCGGCACTGAGAGTCCTCTTTTTGATCATGGTCATGGTTACATAACTGGATTCATTTGCAAAAATGTGTGGAGCTGCTGCACTCTAAGCTGGTGCAGTTGACTGTACGTCAAGTACCTGTCCACAGAGCAGATCTAACAAATAGCCACAGTAGTTGATCGGGAGGCCTGCTAATCGGAGCCGGGAGATGGGTCAGTGGCATAAGCGCTTTCTTGGTAGGCCTGCTCCCATAAAACCCTTCCCAAGCACACTTGAGGGAAAACCTCAAGGGCACAGAACATATAAAGAAACGATCTGGTGTGAGGATTTTATAAGTTAATAGGGAAAGCAAGAATGATGCAGACCATGTTACATGGCAATCCATGATGCTTCATGTAAAACTGAAGTGGCATGACCCAGTCCACCGCGGCAGGGCACACCTTCAATCCTAGCTCCCAGGGACATCGAGATAGAAGGTCACATCTTCTTGCCCAGCCTGGGTAACTTAGTAGTTTAATAGGACCTTTCCAAAATAAAAATTTTAAAAAGTCACACACAGAGTACAATGGTCTAAAATAAAAATTAAGCAATTCAATTTTAGGAAGTCATATCACAGATTCTGAGTTAAAACTGACAAGAGACATAGAGAAAAACTGGCAGGTTATCTTTGGGTGAATCTTGACACTACTAAGTCCTTTGTATGGTTCAGTGCTAGAGAACGGTAAGCAGATTAGTGTCCTGGATACTGTCCTACTAGCTGCGAGGCAGAGTTTCTCTGAACCTGGCTCCTCTTCAGTGCTGCATGCGCCTGTATCAGTGTCTCATACATACTTGTGCTGTTAGACACTTTTCATTGTCCCTTTACTTTTGGACCCTATAGCCCGGCACGTACAAAGGCCCAAACTTTACAGAAGGTAAAAACAAGGCTTAAGAACTTATTCAACATTTCAGGCTAGAAAGGTAAACAGAGGCGCGGCTAGTTCCAACGCGCCTGTACACTCTCGTAAACATCAGTACCTCCCTAAGCGGGGTTCACAGTAGGTGTTCTCGGCAGCTAAGGATGCTACAGAGCGGACAGCAGTGATGCAGAGCTGCAGTCCTAGGTCATGCAGGGCAGAGCTGAAAGCCCCCTGCGCTTCCTAACGGTGTGGTTTCGGAAGCTTTACTTCATCTCTGAACTTCCGGTCCTCCATGCGGCCTCCTATAGGGTGCTGAAATGCAAACTCTAGAGTCGGACCACGGCTCCACTGCTTAGCAGCTGTGTTGCCGCGTGGAAATCGCCTCCTCCGCGCCCCACGATTTCCCCACCTCATAACAGAGAGGATGATAATACCTGCAAAATTTAGGGGCCAGCACATGTTAATAGTAGTGTCCCTCTGCCTCGATAATTGGTTCTCTAAAAGTTAGTACGTAAGCACACTATAAGGGCTCAGATACTTTTAAAATTCTGTGATTCCATAATTCATAAAATATTGTGTAACCAGCAGAGAAACATCTTCACTCGAAATACAGCCAGTTTGTGCCTTTGCCTTAAAAATTCCAAAATAAGTGTTCGTTTGTAAACCAAGAGAGCGATGCTTTGGTTTTTTAAAAGACTAAAACCTAACGTCGAAAATCAATAGCTTGGAGAGGAGTTTCCAGAGGCCTAGGGCTTGGGGAGGAGGAGGGGGTCTCATAAAGAGGCTGGGGGCAAGACCGCAGCATAGCCGTGCAGTCCAACGCGGATGTGAGCAA
>NDGM011190704.1:0-14713 GCA_002564305.1 Octomys mimax
TTTGCACATTGTTTTTTTCTAAAAATAAGACCAATAAATATGCTCATTTATAACCAAATTAAATGATATGCTACTGAATGAGAAAAGTGTCACTTTAGGACTCGAAGAAAGCCTGGTATTCAATCTGCCCTCAAACACTGATGAGCTCAGGGCTCCAACTACCCATAAGGTTTCAGCCACTGGCTCCTCTCCTGTCCAATTGAAACTATTCTGTCTGAACGTTATTTTCTAGAAGATAATGGTGGATTGATGAACAAATACCAGTACATCAAAGTGATTTGGTGCTTTCAGTAGTCTCATGTAAAATGGATCTTCAACAAATTAAAATGGTATAACCAAAGAATATTTGCCGTATTTTTATCAACGGAACAAGCAGAATTACTTCAGAAGGGAGGGAAAGGGAGGGCAGAAGTAAAAGAAGGATTGAGATATTATGTACAGGAACAAATACTCTATGCTGAATGTGATCATTACATATATCAAAAGTGTACCAATAAAACTAATTTTTTATGAAAAGCATCAAATTATGCAAAAAAAATCCATTTGCCTGTAGACCTAACCTAAAAGTCATACAAAACCATAAAATCTTACTATGTTAAAAGCTCCCCTGAGGGCTGGCAAGATAGCTCAGGGACTAAACACATGCTTTGGCAAGCACAAGGATCAGGGTTTGATCCCTGGTCCCATATGCCATGCCACCTCCACCCCCAGGGAGTGCTGAGCCAGCAACAGAGTCTGGGCATGGTGGTGCACACCTGCAATCCCAGTGCTGGGAAGGCTGAAAATAGAAGGATCACTACGAGTCTGAGCTGTATAGTGAGACCCTGCACCAAATACACAAATAAAAAAAAAAGTCCCCCCCTCCTGTCCCAGAGCTATAATCCATTTCAAGAGTGGCAGGTAATGAAGAATTGACACCATGGTCACAAAGCTGGCACTCACTAAGGGCTAGCCTGATCTTACCCACTTGTTCCTGGAAGGTTCCTCCTGTTCTGTATTGCCACATTGCTCTCTCTGCCATCAATCTGGGCCATTTATTGCTAAATTTATCTCAGGAGGTGGTGAATTCTCTTTGGACAGTTAATGGTGTCTGAAAGAGCCATCATTTCTCTTCAGGGTATTTTTTTCCACTAACACCATAAAGCACACCCACCCCTGGCATCGTTAAACCCAAAGGAAGAGAGATTTAACAATACTTGGCAATAAAAAAATGTTAAGCAGATAGGGTAATGGCACAAAAATTAGCACACACTTTCCACTGTTTTGTTCACTGAAAGGAAAACCTCATGGGCTCTATCAGCAGAGGTTGGCATCCAAGCACAGCAAGCTCCCGGTTTCTACAGGCACTTCACTGGACGTCCTACGCGCAGGGCAGCTACGGAACAGGAAGGCCCGATAAACAGACTGTGAAAAGGTACATAGCTTTATGATCCCTGTAAATCAGATCAGAAGGGTCACACTCTTCCATTCTTCAAAGTGAGAAGACAGGTAGATACAGGAGATGCTCTAAATGTTCTTGAAGCAACATCCTGATGTCGTTCATGTTTGTGAATAGTAGTAGTCTAAAGTTCATTATAGTCTGGGCCTAGGGACACATGCCTGTAATCCAAGCACTAGGGAGGCAGAAAACAGGAGGATCACTACAAGTCAGAACTGCACAGTGAGGCCCTGCACACACACACACACACACACACACACACACACACACACACACACAAACAAAATCCTAACATTCATTATATAGGTCTGGGGAGATAACTCAGCGGTCTAAATGCCTGCCTGGCAAGTGCAAGTTCCCAAATGTGATGCCGCTACCACATGCGGTGCTGACTCTGAAATCAGGGACATTGAAATTAGACATGGTGGCGCACACCTATAATCCCAACACTGGGGAGGCTGAGACAGGAGGATCACTGTTAGTCTGAGCTGCATAACGAGACCCTGTACCAAATAAATAAATAAAAAGATTAAAATTCAGTACATAGAAAGTCATAAGAAAAATATCACTCATCCTAATAATGGCAAAAACTGGGTAATCTAGAAATCCTGAGTTCTTCAGTATAGAAGAAAGCTGAAAACATAAAGCAGCGCAAAGAATTAAGTTTTCAAAAGTAAAAAAAAAAATTCCTCCAATGAAAGATGTACATGGAAAATTACCTCAGCTAGCACATGGAAGGAAGAGGTGGCCGCCAGAAAATTAAGAAGTAAGCAGCTAAAATTGTAATGATGATTGCAGCCAAATAGAGAGAAATGTGAGAAATTGAACTACCTGGAAGATAGCAGATAGAGCCAGCAAACATTTCCTTAAAGAGCCCAGCGGTCCATATTCCAGGAGCTTCAGGCCATATAGTTTGTGTTACAACGACTCAGCCCTGCTCCTACCTCATCAAAGCAGGTGGGATACACAGTCCTATGACAGTGGCCATGCTCCCAAGAGGCATGGAACAGGGACAGTGAAGCTCCATGGATCTCATAGCTTGTTCTTCAATCAGATGTTTCCCAGAACTCAGGGGAATGCAACTCAGGAAAGAGCTTTTGGTTGGAGGGCAGGGGGAGCTGAAATGGACAATCAACATGGCTGAGTAAGAGCTTGCCTTAGAAATTCATTTTAAAACCAGAGATGCTAAGCAAAATGTCCACATTGTCCCAGCATCAGACACATGTGCTTTCTCACTGTGCTAACAAAGTGAAGAGAAAACAGCTAGTCTTTCTTCCTCTTCCACTGTCTGATGAGGGCATTGGGTTTGAGGGCTACCAGGTTTGGATTTAGGGGGACACAATTTTTAGTCCACAGCAAGTCTAGAGTGGGTTATGTACAGTGTCCACCCCTCCAGGTTTTAGCAGACCATCAGTGGCCCCTGAGCAGAAGTGGCATCTGAGATGCTGCAGCAAGGACTTGCTGCAGCTCATGCAGTGCTCTCCTGCAGAGTCTCAGGGCCATGCCATTGAGGGCCTGCAGCTCAGCTGAAGTGGATACCAGGCACCTCAGGACCAGGGAAAATGGACATGGGATGATAGTGAGATGGACCGAAATCAAAGCACCATTGCCTGGAGCCAGTTGGAGAGCGAGTGCATACAGCACTGAGGAATCAGAGCTCTAGCCAAACCCCTGTCCCATGCCAGCTATTTTTTTATTATTTTCTTATTTTTATTTATTTATTTTATTTTTTGTGGAACCAGGGATTGAACTCAGATCCTTGCATTTGCCAAGGAAGTGTTTATTCTACTGAGCCATCTCCCCTGCCCCCATGCCAGCTATTAAGCCCCAGTTACAAGGTAAAGATCTGGAAAGCCTTTCTCTTTTTTAAAAAAAATCTTTTAAAATATTACTTATTTATTTATTTATTTGATACATGATCTCTCTATGCAGCTCAGATTCATAGTGATCCTCCTGTGTCAGCCTCCTCAGAGCTGGGGTTACAGGTATTTGACACCATGCCCAGTTTCTGTGGCCTACTCAGCACCCAGGTTTCACAGGGCATGCAGTCCTGGGGATCGAACTTGGATCCTTGCTCTTGCCAGGCAGATGCTTACACCACTGAACTATCTCTCCAGCCTGGGAAGTCTTTCTAAGAGCCTTTGAAAATCCTGACTGCAGCAGGACCCTGCAGAGGTTGCTACTTCTAGATATTCATACCCAAACATTTGGGTACTGTTCTGGCTCTGCTGTTGCTAAATTGGGTAAGAAGAGAGGACAGGGACATACATGAAGTGGAAGGTCCCACAGGATGTGGGGGAAGCCTGCCCTTGTTTTCATGTGTCTCCAAGACAACCTCCCAGGCCAGCAGCCACTACTTCCCTCCCACCTTCAGTGTCCCTATGGATTCTGCTCCTGGCCAGAGGACCCCCAGTTTCACCAAGGTACTGCAAGACAGACATGAAATGAACAGAGCGAGTTAGTTCTTGCCAATCTAACCTGGGATTTTGACATTGGATCCCCTCTTCACCCTTAATTTCTCCATTGTGTAAAAGTGGCCCCCCATCACATCATTAGGATTTAAAGCTCTCTGAGGCTAAGAAACTGTGAAAGGATGGACATTTAGGGTAAAGAACTGCAGTTCCTCTGAGCTCCAGAATATAACTCTGACCAGCTGCAGATGCAGAGTGACTGCTTCACAGTGGAGGTCCCAGGGACTGCAGTGATAGGTGATACCCAGCCTGACTGCTGTCCCCCACCTAGTGTTCAGGATTGAGACGAGAGTCATAGCTGAGATTTTTCCTCCAAATGCTCCTTCAGTGCTGGCTTCTGAGCCCATGTCTAAACCCTGCACAGCCTCTGGACCTCGGGGCCTCTCCACTGGTCCTGGAGAACAGTGTCACAGCCCACACAGATCAACTTCTGCTGTTCTACAAACAATGTCACCTCCTAGAATATAGAACCTATCCCAGAGACCCAGAGTGCCCTATCTTTTCAACCTCAAGGAGTCGAGGCCATTGTTCTCCAAGCTCCCTATGAACAGCTCCTCTAGGATACAACAACCTCATTAGGTGTGTGTTTTACTTTTTAATAAAACAATAGGAAAAATGTTTTAACAAATATAGTATTTTTTGGCTAATTATGGTGATATGCCTTTGGCCTGCACTTTTGAACATGGCGGCCTTAGTCTGACCTGAATTACAGGCCCAGCCCTCACTGTCCGGGAGAGATCCAGGCACTTGATCTGTGGGGATGTTGCCTTAGTGATACAGGCAATACCACCCGCTTCTTCCCAGACCAGAAGTGAGGTCAGCTCTGAGGATGTGAAGGGAGCAGACAAGGGCAGAGGTAGGACTTTAGCAAATGGTGCCGGGTGACTGGCACAGTGAAGAGGAGCAGGGCCAGGATCTGAGGAAGTGAGTGTGGGAAGGTCAAAGAGATGTATCCCCCAGCCCAAACCTGGCAGGAGGAGGCCTTGTTCCCTCCCCATTCAGGGAGGGTCACCTGTACAGATCACTCACCTCTGAGCAGAAAACTCTTGTTTGAAAGCATCATTTGAATTCACATGGTCCAAGTCCTGTGGAGTGACTGTAAAGAACTTGGTATTAGATGACATCTTCTCCTTCAATAAATCTTCTGGGAAAATGTGAAATGGCTCCAACAACAAAGCAGCTCGTTTCTTGCTTATGTGACTATGAGCCAATAAGCAAATAGCTAAGGATGTTGGGGGTAGAGAAGTTGGGGAGCTAGGACAAGGTAGACTTTAGGAACACTTAGAGTCTACTTTAGTAAGGTTCTGCCCCATCAGTACTCTAGGCAGGTCTAACGGTTTCCCATCTGGCTAGAGGATGGGAAAGAATTGTTATCGAGATTGGTGGGGATTTGCACATGCCACCACCAGGTGCCACCATCATTAAATAATGGAGATGAGGAAAGGCCACCTGTGTCCTTCACAGACAAGAGGGAAAACAGGCTTAGAGGAGGGCGCTTGTTCACAGCAGAGAAGTCAGCAGTGCTGAGAGCTCAGAGAGGATGGAGCCAGACCTGAAAGCAAACTGTCTGCTGAGCACAGAGAGGTGACTATGTGAGACTTGAGTGTCAGATATATTTGAAGCTAAGATTTCAGAAGTAAAACAATAGTAAGCTCAAGATTCGGTTTTGCAGGGCTAGGTCCTATAAGTGCTCTCATTGATGATGACAAAGGGGAAACCAGATGCAATAATAGGAAAAATAGGATCTACAAGGGCCAGAGATATTTTTTAGATAGGGTCTGCCATTTAAATGAGAAGTACACCAGAATTTCAGATGTATAAGATGTGCAATTTAGTGTAAAATTATCTACCTACACATGTAGATAATCTGTATTGTAGTTTTTAAGGCATTGACATTACTCACACATATTCATGTGTGTTTTATAAACTAAAAGTCATTTGATTTATAGTTTTATTCATTATCTGATTGGGATTTCAGTCTTTTTTAAAATTTTGAATAATAACTTCACCAATGTTTTAGGCATACAGGAATTGGTTGGATGGTTTTTATAGATGTTAATAACCACAACTGAACAGAGCAATTGCACAGAACATCATATGAAATTTTAAATGATGAAAACACTGTTCATTAAAATGTAAAACAAGAGGCTGGGGAGATAGCTCAGTAAAATAAGTGCTTGCCTGGAAAGCACAAGAGCCTGAGTTCAATCCCCGGTTCTGCCAAAAAAAAAAAGTAAAACAAGCATGCACAAAGAGTGCAGCTCACTCTTACTCTGAGATGTGATTGAAACTTTAGTGTAGGTGCTATTTGACAGTTTTAAAATTTAGACTAAATTGGGGTTCACAGCAAACATTTTGATTGCTTCTGCAGAACTTTTGTTTCCTAAACTGTAGTCTTTTGGGTTTTATGAGTTTAGATGAAGGACTGCTGAGTAGATGTAGATGTGTGCGTTGTGTGTGTAAGTGTGGGTGTGTCTGAGAATGACCACAAAGGGCCATCAAGCTATATGGTAGATGGGTGGATGTTCAAATTAAAAATTTTATTATAGTAAAAAACACGTCATTAATTTCCCACAAAACCTCTCTAACTTTAAACACACTTACGCCATCATTTTACCACTTCCTAAAAGCAGTTCCAGAAGTCCTCTTTTACAAATATCTACATGAGGTATGATTTTAAGAACTATAGTGAAAGGCCAGCCAAATATCTCAGCGGATTAAAGCACCTGCTTAGGCAGACACAGGGGCCTGGAATTCGATTCCAGGGCCTGCCCTGCTGGCCCCAATCCTGGGGTGCACTGAGACTGCAATTGAGGTGGTGTGATGGTGCATGCCTGTAATCTCAGCTCTAGGGAAGCTGTAAATAGGAGGATCACTATGAATCTGATCTATGCAGTGAGACCCTGTAGACCCTGTAGATGCTGTCCTAAAATACAAAAATAAAATAAAATTTTAAAAAAATATAGTGAACACTGGTACCAGTGTTACACCCTGGAAAGGTAGGCTCCTACAACCACTGCCATGTGTCCTCACCCATCACTTACTGGATCTCCTACCATACAACTTATGACTCTTGCCCAATGTCAAAATAGCCTTGAAAGGTTGCCTTTTTGAATTGATTCAGAATATGGAGGCAGCCACAGCAGTGTAGCCAAAGACACTCAGAAAAGAGGACTTCCAGAATTGCTTCAGAAAGTGGCAAGAATGACAAAATAAATATGCGTGAAGCAAGGGGGAGTATTTTGAAGTAGATTAATGGCAATGTATTTTTCCTATAACTTTTTAAATTTAAATACTCATCACATTTTTCAAACACATCATGTATGTTTCCTGTTTTTGGTTTGTTTGTTTTTGTTGGATTTTTGTCCTTTAGAAAAACTTATAGCTCCAATTTTTTGTCACCTCAAACCTTGATCACTTAAGCCAGCAGCTCACTTCTGAGCAGAAGTCCCAGTAGACTCAGCTGGGCAGTCCTTCCTCCATGAGGTACAGTTACTGGTAAGGTCCAGCTGGAATCTGACTGCTCTGCAGGCAGCACGACAGCATTACCAGTGTGGTAGTGAAATGGGCAAAGGCTGAGCAAACCTTCTTTCTATGTGGTGTCCCCAAAGAATAACTAAAATCTTCCTGGACTCCCAGGGCTCCAGAAGACAGTCTTCCATGTCCTAACTTGTTTCTGTGCTGACGGCTAGAGGAGATTCTGGTCCAGCAATCAGTCTGTAACTTCACTTGAGACTCAGAGCCCTTCTGAGGCTCACTGGCTGCTGGCAGGATTCATGTCCTTACATCATGAAACTGAAGTTCTTTGCTCTCGCCACATTATGGCAGCTTGCTTCTACAAATTACTGGGAACTTCTGCAATGAACTATAGGGGAGGCCTGGCCTTGCTTTCAGAGATTACTTCAGCAATACAGATTGATCCAGAATTCTCCTTCTTGTGATTCATCCAGATTCTACTAATGGAAAACTTGTACACTGTTCTTCTCGGTCACAGAGCACACCTGCTCCCAAGGGTAACCCTGATCATGGATATCATCCTGAATATGTAAGTAGGTATCTTGGGGACTATCTTGCAGTTCTGTTCATGACAATGAGAAATTGTGAAAAGAGGTATTCACTAATAATTTAAATAAATGAGCTGAACAGTTATATGTTTACTAATCCATGAATATACATGTAACTATATTTATATGGAATCAGTTACATCTGTATTAGCTTAGTAACCTAAATATGACTTCATATTGACAGCTCCAACTCTAATTCATTACCAAATGGGTCATTTCAACCTTCTTCCTTTCTATTGCTGTAAATTACTGCTTCAATATTCAGAAATCTGTCTCCAAACATTCACAAACCATTTGCTTAATTATACAATTATGTATGTGTGTTGCAGTATCAAAATTGTTAACCAGTAACCTCCTGGAAAAGATCTTCATCAACCAGAGTGTGGTGTTTATGTACAATTAGTTCATCTTGTCTTTAATGTTAAGAACTAGACCACTTTCCAGAATTAATTAGATCACCACCTTCCCTCCAATCTCTTTAGTGATGTCATTTCATACATCTGTACAGATATATTCTTGCACAGCATTCTTTTTCTGTATTAGGATTTCACCACCTCCAGAGTGGTTGAAATTATACACTTTAAATTTTATTTCTTCGTGTGATAAAGCTTTGAGCTTAGATAAATGCAGAGTCACAAATCTTCCATTATAGTGTCACACAAAATAATTTCACTGTGCCCCACCTCAAGTCTCTGTGCTTCAAGCATGCAGCCTCCTATATTCCCAAGCCCTAGGAACAAGTAAGCTTTTTATTATAAATATTTCTTACTTATTTAGAATGTCATATATTTGAAATGATAATGCATAATGTATGTATCTTTTAAAAATAAATAATAGATTTAATTATGGTATAATTTTGGATTTAAGAATATAGAGATAACAGATTTCTATATACCCCCTCTACAGGACAAACATTGAATTCTTGAGAAACTATGCAAACACAGAACAAATTCAGCAGACTACAAGCCAAAAATAACAAGTGATAGGCATTATAAAATCTCTCCAAGAAATTCTGAGAGAACTTATTGAGTCCCTCTTGAATGAAAACGGGACAATTAAATTAATTTAATTTGAATCTCAAACTACAAAATAACTGACATTTATGTTAGAGTAGCAATTGAACCTTCTCTTTTTAAATATTACTACAAAACATGACCCACAATAATAATTCTTGGAATTATTGTCTTACCTTATTGAATTGAAGCTATCACCAAGAAGCTGGCTAGATGAGCTGCCATGCATCAAAATCCTGGAGGACCAAACCAGAATCATTACTTGGAACATGGCAATGAACCATGATTGTGTGTTAAATTACTATTTCTTGAATCCATTGATTTCAGAGAAATTTAGCCCATAAAACAGACCTTGATTATAAATGAAGAAAAAAAATATTTTAAGTACATCTTACCATAATTCTCTTGGAAACAGAATTTCCAATACCAATGTGACTGTATTGTAGAATTGTTAGGAAACAATGACCAGGGAATTCTGAATACCAGCAACTTAAGTATTCCAAAGGCCTTTTAAAATTAATGATTGAAGGACCTGAAAGATAGTTCAGCACACTAAGTGCCTGCTTAGGCAAGTATAGGGAACCTAGGTTCAATCCCCAGCACCACATGCTGTGTCATCATCAGCCCCACCCTCAGGTGCCCTGAGCCACCCACCAAGACCTGGTACGGTGGCACATGTGTGTAATCCCAGCACTGGGGAGGCTCAAAACAGCAGCATCATTATGAATCTGAGCTGTGTAGTGAGACCCTGAACCAAAGGCATTAATAAATAAAGATAAACAAATAAATAAAATTCATGCTCTAATTCAGTTCTGTATCCTTTTCTTAAATCAATAGCAGGAACTCAGAACCCATAAGCTTAGCTACACACACCTACTTATCTTTCAAGAACCAGGGAGGGCAGCCAGAGTCCTCATTGGTAGACCGCATGGGTCCCAACACACAGAAGACAAGAGATCGGTTTTTGTTTGTTCATTTGTTTTGGAGTTTTTTGTTTGTTTGTTTGTTTGGGTTTTTTTTTTGGCATAAGTGGGGATTGAACTGAGGCCTTTGCACTTGCCAGGGAAATGCTTATTCCACTGAGCCATCTCCCCAGCCCCAAAAGATTGTTTAGATCGGCTGAACACCTTTGTTCCAAGTCTGTAATGCATTATTCTATGAAAAGCTGTATCTTTTACTTCCAGAGCCCTAATACAAAATGTTCCTACATAAAATATCTCATTTAATTCTTCTATATGAAAAATAAGAATAAACAACTATTATTTTTAAAGATTGGGAAATAAGCACAACTGGAAAATTGGGTTAAGCAAGATCATACACTTGTGAAATTATAGAAGAAAATCCCCAGCCTGTATCTCTTTCCTTCATCACCTTCCTCTGTTTCAAATAAGTGGGGAAATATTGGGGAATTTTAATCAGGCTGTGCATGCTGAGGGCTGATTACTGAAATATTTATCCTTAATTTCAGAAAAATCATTAACAGAGTTTCCAAATACTCATTCTCTTCAGAAGTCACTGTATATTTTCTTGAAAGGAATCAATAATGATTTAAATTATGGTAAAATGATTTTAGAAAGCTACTTCAAGAGGCAAAGGGAAAGGATCAAAATTCTTGAGTAATACAGAAATATTTAATATTCATAGACACACAGTAAAATAGTCTACAGAACAATAATTAATAGCATCATGACAATCTGTCATGTTTTATTAAGTAAAACCTATTTGACTTGCTTTTAATACCCAGATATATATATATTGATGGGAAGAATGATTCATAATGCCATTTTACTATTAAACTACCCAAGTTTCACTTCATATTTTAAACTAAACAATTAATTTTGTCTATGCACACCCTTTCTGAATAGACTGACATGAATTTGTCATTTATTCTAATTATACATGCAAAATAAGTTGCAGACAGCAACATAGTCAAGCTGTGTGCTGTTTAATATTTATAGGGTTCCAGCAATGATTAGGCAGCACTTACGACAAAATCTCTTCTCCTCCGAGCATGTAAATTCAAGTGTTATGATAGACTCTGTAGTCGAGATATGTGTTTTATATTTGCCTGTGGGATAGCTTTGTGGCATCCAGAATCACAGCACTGAATCTCCAGGTCAAAGAGTTACTCCTCCTTTAGATAATTACCTTGGATTTGCGTATCAAGTCTATCCAGTATCTGACAAACCCATGCAATGGGTCCTGGAGAGTGTAGGATGGATGAGAGTAGGGATGGATCAGTACAAATTCAGTTTCTCCACTGGAAAAAGTACTCAAAGCAAATGCTCAACTGACAAACTTGTAGCATGTTTATGAAAATACACACATTCTGTTTATTAATATTGACAGAACAGTATCTTTTTTCATTTTTTATTTGTCTATTTTGCAATAAAAGTCCACATGTTCTAAAATTGGTTCATGCCTCTGTCTTTGCTGTTGTCAGTATTCATGACAAGGATTTTGGCATGAAAGTTTTCATTTTTATATTCTCTTTCTATGGTGTTTAAACTCAGTTCTCCTGGCTAAATAATTGTTAAGGGCCTTAAAAGAAGCTACAGTCACCGATCCTAGGGACTTTAGGAATAAACTTGATCCATTCCACAAAACAGGTATAAAAGATGACAAAAGGTAGATGCGAGTGCTCAGAACAAGATATTAGGAAAAAGTTTCTTTACCAGACAGAGAACAATAGTATTAAAAATATAAAAGCATATGTGACAATGGCAGGAGTAAAGATAACAAGAGGGAAGAGAAGGAGTCAAGGGAGGACTCTATGTTCAACAAGATATGGCACAAAACAAAACAGCAGGGAAAAAAATGACAGTAAAGACCCTGGGAAGGATGACTATGAGGGCAGTCACATTATGATAGGGAACATGGAAGAGGTTAATTCATATGCCACTTCATTCAGAAAATCCTTTAGGGACCATGGGCAAGCATGCATGTGAGGGGTGGGGGTCATGAAATGGGAAGCAGAGAGCAAAGCAACGCAGAAAGTACTACAGGAGCTCATGTTTTTGATCACCTCTTTCGCTCTACAACTGAATTTTAAATTTCTATATCCCCAAACAGGGCCACAGAGATAGCTCAGTGGCATAAGTGCAAGGTCCCAAGTTCGATCCCCAGTACTACAAAAAGAATAGTATATCCCCAAACAGGGAGCAAGAAAGAAAACAAGAAATAAAATATACTTGGCAGCTTGAATGTAGCTTGAATGTAAAAATATAAAATTTTTATTTATTTTTTAATGTATTTGGTTTTTACAGGGTCTCACTGTGCAGCTCGCACTCATAGAAATTCTCCTGTTTTCAGCTTCCCCAGTGCTGGGATTATAGGCTTGTGCCACCACACCCAGACTCTGGCCAGCTCAGCGCACCCAGGGGCAGGGTTGGTGCAGCATGTGGTGCCAGGGATCTAATGGCAGTCCCTGAGCTTGCCTAAGCAGGCACTTTAGTCCACTGAGTTATCTTGCCAACTCAAAAAAATAAAATTCTTAAAGTAATAAATTCACTGCAATAATTTAAAACCACACAATCACGTAAAAGGTGCATTTCCACAGACTGTGTGTGTGTGTGTGTGTGTGTGTGTTCATAAAAGAAGAGATGGAAAAAGAATGGGAGGGAGAGAGATAATGAAAAACTCTTCTTTCTCCTCCCAGAATCCTCCATATGATTAGATCAAAATCCAGAATGCACCCATGTTTGTACGTTTTGATAGGTAGGATTACTCTGCTGAAAATAGGAATCTTTCCTCCATTTCTTCTGCTCATTTCTGTATATGTAAGTGACCTGGTGCCTCATACTCCAGCCTGCTCTGTTAAGGTGATATATCCATCAGTTAGTACCTCAGCAACTAATACATACACAATTTTATTTCTCTTTTACCATCAGTCCCTGAAGACCAAGGTAGAGTACATAATATAATAATGAATTTTAACAATATGCAAGAGAATCTCTCCAAAACTCCTCCCCCAAGATATCTATCTTCTATATAATCCTGGAGATGGCAATGAAACAGATAGAAATCTAGAATTAATGTCCCTTAAATATATGGCCTCTTATAGGTAAAATCAAGTGTGCATAAGGAACTTTGGAGGGAAGTTAGTGGTAAGAGATCAGATCGCCTCTATTGAAAACGAACAGGAAAAAGCATACCTAGTGCACAGGGCAAGTTCACAAAGATCTCTAATTGCCAAGGACCACTGGTAATTTATCTAAGTCTTGCATAGGGCAGGCTGGAACATGTTATCTAAAATCCAAGCTACATGGAAAATCCTTTTCTTCCCAGACAAAAACATTTCCAAGGCTGTGCGCATGGACTGTGAGGAATGGGAACTGAGGTGACTTCAGTGTAAAGAGCCAAATACTGAGGTTCTTGTATGTTCTGTGAAACCTGGAGAAGGAAAGAAGAAGTATGACATAGAAGAGAGAAAGTATTCCCAAAGGACTACCATGAGTCTATTTATGTTAGGAAGAAAGCCAGATAATGTAACTGTTTTTGCTTTACCCAAGTTGATGTTGCAAAATGCCAAGTCTCAGCAGAAACTACTAGGGAGAGGGTTGCATGTTTTCAATGCTAAGAGTAAGCTGTCAGGGAGGGAAAATAATAAAAGAAAATCCATTGAGACCTTACAACAGAGCAAACAATACATTTGTTAGGATGGCATCAAATCAGACACTATGTAATTCACACACAGATGCCCCAAATCTTGCAGCTGCACTGTGGCTTTACCTGATCTCTTCTTCAAGACTCCACTCCATGACTCAGAAGGCCCAAGCAATAGCCAGTAATAATGTAGTCTCCCCAGTCTCTGGCTCCTACCCAGGTGTGAATGCAGAGGTTCTTCACCCAGAACTTTGAAACTGAATAGGTTGTTAACCCAGGTTCTCTTTCTGGAAGACTGAGCATTAAAAGATCAATGATGGAACTTCATGTAGCAATTTTTAATTTGCCCCCTTAGATCAAGCTAAGGTTGTCACTTCATAGAAAGAAATCTAGCAGAGAAGTAGAGAGAGGCAGAGAGGAGGAAGAACCATTTATTTCACACTGAATTTCCTCACTCTGCCCTTGATAACACTCCATTCAATCTGAGCATATAAATAAGTAATATTAAAATCAATCATTGCCTGGATAACTAAAATTTGTATTAATTAGATCTTCTGTGTATTATTTAAAATTATTCCTTTCCTGCAAAGTCAACATGAAAAAGTCAGTAGCATTTTTGTACACAAAGAATGAACACACTGAAAGAGATATTAGGGAAACCATGTGTTTAACAATGATATCCAAAAAAATGAAATACTTAGGAATCAATCACACAAAGGATGTAAAGATTTGTCGTGAAAATTATAGTACTCTGAGAAACAAGATTGAAGAAGATTCAGAAAATGGAAAAACATTCCATGATTCTGGATAGGAAGAACCAACACTGTGAAAAAGACCATACTCCCAAAATTGTTATACAGATTTCAATGCAATCCTGAATGAAATACTGCTAATATACCTCACATACAGAGAGAAAACTTTTGTCAAATTCATTTTGAACAAGAAGAGACCCAGAATATGAAAAGTAATCTAGGGTAACAAAGGAAAGGCAGGAGATATCACAATCGTGACCAAACTGCATGGGAAATACTTCAAAGAATCAACAACTGGGATCTCATCTTTGAAAAGTTTCTGCACTTCAAAGCAAATCTCCAACAGAGTAAAAAGAAAACCCACAAACTG
>NDGM011190705.1:0-11531 GCA_002564305.1 Octomys mimax
TTGAACTAAGGCCCTTGCGCTTGCCAGGGAAGTGCTTATTCCACTGAGCCATCTCCCCAGCCCCTGCTTCCTTTTATCCAGGACCATGTTTTCTAGTAATATGTTGTTTTTTTAATAGAGTTCCACCACTGACAACAATAGCTTAGATGTAGTTTGATGTAATGAGATTTTTCCCTATAAAACAATGTTCACTCTTAAAAACAGGTTGGGCCAACAGGCAAGTATTACAAACACCTCTTTTGGCTTTTAGTAGTATTTTAGCCAGATACTCTTATTGATAAATCCAGTGACCTTGGAATTGACCAGATTAATCATTCAGGTCAACTAAATATTTGAAATGCTTTTGGATAATTGCCATAAGTCTTAATAAATCCAACAGTCCAATATCAGGGCTGTCCTCTGAACTTCATCCTGACAGGCTTTGCGTGTTCCACATTCCATTGCTGGCTTTCTAACTTACTCTTCACCAGACTGAAATCAGAGTAATGAAAACAGTCAAACTGCTCATAAAATGTCACATTACTATGAGAGCACATATTATTTCTACAGATATTTTCTGTCAGTCACTAGATCACTACTCAAATGACAGCCGTGCCTGCCTGAAACATACTTTAAAAATGACAGTCCCATACTGTAAAGACTACTTCAGCAGTAAAATTTGCTGATTTGTCCCTTTGATCTCAGCCTACAAAAGATACCAAATGTTACTCAGGAATAAATAAAACATTTATAGAAAAAGGGAGAAAAGGTTATATGCTTCATTTTGCTTATCAATGTCATTTCCAAGCCAACAATTTTATTAGGGGTAGGGGTATGGTGACATGCTATTTTTAGTTTGTGGGGGAGAAATGTGACATTTAGAACAAATGTCATAGCATTTCTTCAATAAAAATCCATGCTGTCAGCTGCCTAGCTCTAGAGAATTATAGAAAAGCTGTACTGAACCAAAGGAAAAGCAACAATAACTTGATTTGTAGTTTAACCCTCACAGACCCAAGCAGTATGATGGGTTGGGCAGTAAACACAGTGTTTGTGTGGTTCTGAGACACCAATCACATCTGCAAGAGCTTTAATAAGAAAAGAAAAAAATAAAACAATTCTGTCAGCCTAAGAAATTACCCTGTGTTCAGCAAAAGTCCTGTGACCTGTTTTGCTCATTGAAGCTTGAGGAGAAGCAATTTTTTCACAAACTGAAGAACTCCAATATCTATGAAAATGACTGTTTCCCTATGAAAGCCTGGAAATGACTTTTTATTGATTCTGAACAAAATAATTGAAGTGTAGTAGAGATCATTATTAGACTTTAAAAATAAATAATGTGTAATGAATATGGTTATTGTCACAGAATATTTGCCCTTCTCACTTCCTTTTCTGGCATATATTCATGGTCTACTATGAAATATCTCTGGGTTATTATTTAACTTTTCAGGGACAAAAGCCATACTTGCTTTTCTTTAAATCTACCACAGTACCTAGCACAGTTCTTGATTTTAAAAACAAACACAAAAAATGTGGAACAATTAGAGCACTAGCTTGAAAATTATGGTTCCTACCTGATTTTTTAACTTCCTATTTCTAAGATGCCACTTCTCCCACCAGGCATCGTGATTAGTTTCAGCCTTCACCATTCTAGAGGCTCAGATCCTCCTTGCTGTAACTTCTTCATATTCAGGTATACTAGTTCTTCTTAAATCTGTATTATTACTTTCATTAAAGAGGTAGAGACTTTCACATCCTTTCTGCTCTCCTTTGCCCCTGCAGACAGTTCTGGTTTCATTTGTGATCTTTTCTCCCCTTTCCTGTCTCAGAAGTGGATCCCCTCTTCCTAGGCAAAGCTTTCCTCTCACTTCCTCTCTGAGTCCGGTCTTGTCTGGATTTCTACCACTTGTCCCCAGTCATCTCCATGGCTTCATCTTTCAGCAATGCTTTGCCCTCTGCTCTCAAGTAGGCAGTATATACCAAGTATCCAGTGTAACCTGCTACCTTCAATGATTGCCATTCATTTGCTAACCATGAATTGAGTTTACAGTCAACACAGGCATTGAGGCAAGAAATAAGGGCATATATCTTTTGAATATATCTTTTGAAGGGTTATTTCTCTTAGTAGTTCATACCTGCCAACGCTATTCAATAAATACTCTATTTCTCAACTACACAGACATTCATTCAACAAACATTTACTAGGTCAAATTCAAGTGATGCGGTGACTAGCGATGACAGCCTTGGCTCTTGAAGAGGATGTGCTGTTCCTAGAGCTCTTGCTAGGTATAGCCCTCTTTTGGATCTTGAACTGATTTGCTGCACATAATTATAAAGTATATTTTGTATGTATTGATAGTATATTGACTGCAGATATTCTATATAAAATCATTTTGAAGGCAAAGACTGTTTTTCAAAACTTGAGATACTTTTTCTCTCCCATAACTATTTCCTGGTGAGGTGCAAGTCTCCATGGGTACCAAATACATCTTGGTTTATGTGGTTTTGCCCATTGTGCTCTAGAATTATTTTCATTTGACTCAATGCCAGCAATTTTTGATACCTACTTTATTTTCTAAAATTTAGTTTTAAGTCTTTTTTCTTCTCCTTTTGATCTCCCTACTATATACAGATGTGAATAATTCATATTCACTGGTTCAGAAGTAGGCGATTTTTTGAAATTTTATTTTATATTAATTAGATATATATGATTTAGTAATTTGTATATGCCCCCTGTTATATTTGTAACCTTTTTCTTCTGATAGTATTTTGACATGACATTTTAACACTTGTCATCTATATTGACAACCTCATTGGCAGTGCAGAGAAATATGAGTTATTTTTTTAATCATTGAACATTATCATTTCTAACAATAGATTCTGAAATACAAAGAAAAAATAATGGCTCGTATATGGATTTATTTAAGACTTTAATGAAGTAACTTAATGTCATTTGAACTTGAATTGCTTCTGCCTCTATTCTGATAAGTCAGTTAACATATGTCAAATTTGTTGTATATGGCAGCTATTTAATCATCAGTGGCAATATTTGATATTAATAATAGGATGCCTCAGCTACATATTTGTGTACACATGGAAGTATCATCTCTTAGCTAACAACAGAATCCCTCTTAGGAAAGGAACTATTTTCATCTCAGAAATTCTTTTTTTTTTTTTTTTAAATGTGTTTGATACAGTATCTCACTCGGACTCCTAGTGATCCTCCTCTTTTCAGCCTTGCTCATTGTGCCCAGGGGCGGGGCCGGTGCAGCATGTGGTATGAGGATGGAACTGTGGTTTCTGTGCTTCGTCCACTGAGCTATCTTGCTGGCCCTTCAGAAATTCTTCTTCATCTTCTTTTTTTCCCCCCCTATATTTAGGACAGGGTCTCACTATGTAGATCAGACTCATAGTGATTCTTCTGTTTTCAGCCTCCCAAGTGCTGGGATTACAAGCACACGCCACCATGCCCAGTCTCAATGACCATCTCAGAGAGTCCTGGGGGCAGGGCTGGCATGACATGGCATGAGGGGATCAAACCCCAGCCCCTGCGCTCTGCCTGAGCAAGCACTTGAGTCCACTGAGCTACCAGGCCAGCCCCAGAAATTCTTCTTGATAAAAGTTTCAGTGAAAAAAGCATCTGAGGGCATGAATCAGAAGGAAGCCAAGTTATAAAAGATAGCTCTGATTTCTCTACAGTAGAAAAAGAAATAGAAGGATTTTGTGCTCTCACCTGTTAGAGGCAGAAGTAAGGAAAAACTAATACTCAAGTTTGCGTTGTTTTCCCTTGTGTACACTTCATCAGAGAACTAAATCAGAAGCCTAAAACATGGGTGTTAGGTAGGACCTTGGCAGTACAAGTTCCCCTGGATCAGGGGATCCCAAGCCCCCAGTCTGTGTCCTTTTAGGAACCACACAGCAGGAAGAACCACTAGGCCAGGGAAGCTTCATCCATATTCACAGTCACAGCCCTTTCCCAGTGCTCACACCACTGCCTGAGCTCTTTCTTCTTTCCTGTCAACCTCAGTGTTACATTCTTATAGGAGCAGGAACCCTACTGTGAACTGTGCATGCCAGGGGTCTAGGTTGTGCTTGCCTATGAATCATCCAACCCAGCATCTCTAGCACATACACGAAACGAGACCCTTGTGGCAAAAATATTGGGAACCACTGCCTTTGATGTCTAAACAAGGACATTAGACACTTTTTCCAATACGGCAAGGAAGGGAAGTCGGAGCAAATCCACCTAGATCTCAAGGTACAGGACACCCAATTGACATGTGAGATTCATGGAGGTTTATGCCTGGTTTCAGTTTCAAGCTCTGGTTTTTACTAGGTGTGTATGTTTGGGAAAGGCACTTCATCTCCTGATACCTCTGTTTCCTTGTCTTAAAAATGGGGACAATAAAAATTGTTTTGTTTTGTTTTTTCCACAAGTTGTCTTGGTAAATAAATTAATAAATATAAAGAGACTAAAGAAATTTGTTACTTATAAGCAATGTATATACATACATCATCCATATTCTTGGATATACACATATGATAGAAGATTTGTGTTTGCTCTTTGCACATATGCTTTAACCTTGATTGCAAAGAAGTAATACAATACCACCCATTCTAAGGAAGCAAAATTGGCTTGGTCTGCCTAATTTTAGCCACTTCATCTCTATTAAATGTAAAGTACTGTATATAAAATCAATGAGTAATTTAATATCCATAAATCAATTTTAGTAAGCTGCTATGTCATGTATTTACAAAGACCAACAGTTTATCAGTCTTGACATGTTTTCTAATCCTTACCCACTTGCTGTTGAGAGAGAGATGCATTGTTTTCTTTGTAAAGCAGGGGAGTAACAAGGCCTCATTAGACATAATGTTAAAAGTTTTAATCATTTGGTTCTTGTCTACATGAAATGGAAAAATAAATTACTTTGTAAAAATGGTTAAGCTTCAGTGGTGGCTAAATGCTATACTATGTAAAATATTAAAATACAAGGATGATGACATTATTTTAAGAATATAATTACTATGCTTTGCTTCCCTTTAAAACCTTTAGCCCATTTGCTGCTGACCATTTTGGTAGCCATTTATGTTTATTTAAATAGTTCATTGTATTGCCTATGATATATCTAGAAATGTAGTTATAAAAATATTATATCTCAAATGCCATAATCTTTTAGAAGATATTTAAATACAGATTTTTAAACTGTTTAGAAAACATTTCCCCTAAAAGTTTTATCTAGTTTTTCTTAGAAATCAATCTACTTGTGTGTGTGTGTGTGTGTGTGTGTGTGTGTGTATGATAATTTAAGAAATTGTTATAGTTGGTACCAGTTCTTTTCACAGTTGGGAGGGATTTGTTTTACTGCAGCTCAAGCTAGAAATAGAAGTAGGAAACACGGGCAGTAAGGAGGGAGAACAGTCATGATAGGAAGGTGAAGAATTTGATTTGAAGAAAATGGTGAAGGGCTTTAGCCCAGGGTATCGCCTACCCTGGAGTTCTTTGCACAGGCTGACTCATTTCATCAACTAACTATCTAGGGACAGAGAAGGCTTTGTAAGAACAGGGACTGTGCCTGCCTGCTGTATTCCAATACCTAGGACAACTATGCAGAAGGTTAATGAGGATTTGTTAAATGAGAGAGTTAATTCACTTATAAGTCGCTTTGTGATTTGGTGATTATTCATTATGTCCAAGAGACCCATTTCCTGTGTATTAGTAATTAGTCTTGCTGAGAATGAAATTTCATAAAATCTGTAAGAAGGGCAACCTACAGGATGTGTGAAGTCCTTCCACATATGCTCAGGAATATATTTTTTAAAAAAGTCATGGAACTGAGTAAACATAAATCTGTGAGGATGTTTATCACAGAGCTGTTAATAATAATAAAATGCTAAAGAATGATCTAAGTGTCCAGTAGTCAGTTATGACCTAGATAAATATGCCATATTGGTATGATATAATGCCAGGCAATCACTGAAATCATGTCACAAATAAATATTTGTGGGAGAGAAAATTTACTGGTGTATCAGAAACTGAAAAAGTATTGTAACATGGATATGTGATATCAGTTTCATAAAAATAATTAGTGCACTTTTACTTAGAAACAATAATATTGATAAAACATATAGCATAATATTAATAGTAGTTAGGTGAAAGAAGCAGACTCTGGTGATTTCCTTTTTTTATGCCTTTCTATGTTTTTGAAAATTTCTGAAATTAGTTTATTGCTTTTGTATGGAAAGAAGGGAACAAGAAAGGAAAGTTAATGAGAGAAGCTCATTTGTAAGGAATGGAAACATGGGGAGGGATAGAAAGGAGAAGAGTGTGTGGAAGGAAGACAGAGAGAAATGAGTGAACATTTGAGAGGAGCAGCCACCAAACAATTGATAGGGTGATTCTGATGGAATTTAAGCCAACAGAAAGGCGGAACTAACCCTCTTGCTTGGGAGCAAGACGACTCTACCTGCTGTTGTCTTGATATGGAATCTTCCTAAAAGCATCAAGCCATGAGTAGGTAGGAAAAGAACCTGGAACACCAGCTAGATTTGCTGAGGATAAAGACCTGCTCTCTCGCTGGTTCAGTTACCTAGCATAGTCCTTGAACCCATTTTAACCATTTATTCCCTTGGTTCTTCTTATGTATTTATTAATTTCTTTTTGTACCTTATTTCTTGTTTCTGTTGTGATATTTAGAGATATGATAGGTGCAGTGGAAAGAAATGGACTTTTGAGCCTGACATGACTCAGAAGACAAAGCTTTGACCTTGTACTGTGGCTTACAAGAACCATGACGTTGGATAAATTTGCTTCAGTGCTCTATGTCAGTAGTGTTAAAATGAGGCTAATAACTATCCCTTTGCAAGGTTGAAACAAGATGAATATATATAAATTCTCCAGCTCCATGCTGTTCATAATACCTTACAAACTACCTATTGTTTTTAAGATAATATTATTCCATTGGTCTTGATTACACAAGCACAGTGTATCATAGTTATAAAACCATATGCTTGTGTTGATATGTTGTTTGGGCTTTATTTTTATTCTTTTGTGTTCTTAACATAAAATATCTAAATCAAAATTCTCATCAGTGGTACTAAGCTGGTTTTTGCTACTGAGTCACTCTACCCAAAATCAGTTGCTTAGTAGTATTTCTGTCTCATACCAACCAGTCACCTAAACTGGCCTTAAAGAAACAAGCCAGTCTTTGAGAAATGCAGGCACACCACTCTGCCTTGTTGTGGAAAACTGCAGAGCACCTGGATGTGCCCAGAGGGACTGTGACTTCACTTCTCACTCCATAAGCAATATCCTTCTGTTGTGAATTAAATCTTCACAGTCAAAATCTGTGTCTGCATGTGCTTGTTTACTTGGAAAGGAAATGTTATTCAGAAGCATTTTATTTGTAATAGTTGTAGAAAAGTATGATATTAAGTGAGCTCAGTGTCTCTAGAGTGGTCTTTCTATTTTAGAGTTTCTCCCAAAGCCTTTATTTTCATGTCTGGCTTTCTATCATCCATGATTCAGCAAATAGATGATTATATATTGTGCACATGTGTAAGTATAATGCCTTACATGTGTTTATTAGATCTATGAAAGTATGAATTGCAATGTGTATCTGAGGATGTGCATGTTGGGGAACTGGTTTTAGTTTACACAAGGTTTCTTATGTTTTCACCCAACCCCACATTATTCAGAACAGGAAATGCTTTCTCCTTATCTCCCTCCCTAGCAGTCCAGCATCTGGAAAAGCTTAGGTCTCAGTGCATCACATTAGCCTGCTGTTCATTGCAGTACAATTTGTCCTGTCACTACAGTGTCAGTCTCAGAGCTCCTCTGATCTCAGCCCGACAGGGGTCTGGTTTGTTGTTCCACTTTCCTGGTAGGGCAACTCAAGCACAGTAAAGGCTGCAGGCCAGGTTACTGCATGCACTGGTCCTTTCTTGCTACACTTAGGGTGGCTTTATGCCCTGCTGTGTTACTTCCCAGGCCAGAACCCCACACACTGTTTTCTGAATAGCTGTTTATATGTATTTCCATTTCTTTTCTTATGTAGTGTGAATTTTATCATTGACTACAAGTATTGGTTCTATACTCCAAATTATTTAATTTAGAGAAATAGAAATAGTGTATCCTTTAACCATCCTTTCATTCACACTAGAAAAACAACATTCCCTTGAATTTCCCATTTAATATTTTAAGTTTTCAATTTGTTTTTTTTTTTTTAGTTAGAAGCATATATGCTCCTAATTGCATAATTTTAGGTTTTTCTGGTGTGAATGAAAGGATGGTGAAAGGATACACTATTTCTATTTCTCTAAATTAAATATTTTGGAGTATAGAAACTGTCTAATTGCTATTTGTTTATCAATAAAATTCTGAAAAAAAACACTCTAATTATATCTGATTTGCTTTTCTAAAATGAAGATCTGTTGTGACAGCTACGTTTTCTCGATATATTTGTTTTGACCATTGTCAACATAATCACTAATTTTAAATATTGTGCTTAATGCCTTAGCCTGAGACCACTTGACTCTTGTTTTGTGAAACCTTATTATCTATTTATTTTGTAAATTTTAAGTGCGTTTTTGATGATATCAAGGAAATAATTTCTATAGTATCATTGAAAATAGTATAATAGAACTGAAAGTAAGAGTCATTTCTCAGCTGGAATGCAACATCTCTTATTCAGATAACAAAAAGTCTGCCAAAACAACTCTGTCTATTGTAGGATAGGAAATTCTGTATGCTTCTACTGAAAATCAGCTCGAGCCAAGCAACCTTCTTCTCTTGCTAGACTGTAGCAGTTAGCTTCAAACTGGTTCCTGCATGGCCCTTCCTCGTCTGCTCTCAGATCACTTTCCTGGGGCTAGGATGGTGCTCAGTGACAGAGCACTTCACTAGCAGGCCTGAAGCCCTGTCTGTGTGCCCCAGAACTGGAGGGAGATCATCTGTTCTCCAAAGAGAAACTAAGATGATCTTCTATACTAACAGAATGACTGTGTTCCTTCTCTGCTTAAATATCTTCAATGGCTTTCCAATCCTTTTAAAGAAAATGCAAAACCTTTATGTGTCTGAGGTGTCTCAATCTCTCCCTGACTCCCAAGCTGGTGCCTGTCCTCCCCACACCATGCTGTTGACAGTGTTGCCTATTGGAAGACTCTTCTTCACCTTGTTTCCTTCTGGCCACCCTGCAGACTCTGTCTCTAGAGCTTTCCCCATGAACCTTTCCCTGGCCTCGGTCAAATCACCATAGTGAACTCACTCTTCCCAGCAGCCTGTGACACTCCTGACAGAAAAGACAATTGCCATTTTACATTTTGCATGCTTCCTCTCCCTCACTAGATTGTAAATTCCAGGAGAGGGACCTAGCTGGCATATGGCAAATGCTCAGTAAAGAGTTACAGAACAGTTAAATGAAGACAGTTGTATCCATAGAATGTTTTGTGAATATTTACACAATTCACACAGAATTCCATTAACATTGCCACCTAATTCCCTTCATTACTTGTTGAAATCTTTCCTCCTGTTCTCTGTCTATACTTTAGACTAGTCTTTTAAAAAGTAAACTCCAAGGCCAGGGAGATAGTTCAGGGGCATAAGATTAAGTTTGAGGAAGTTTTTTGTTTTTGTTTTTGTTTTTGCAAGATTGGGCGGGGGGGTATTATTGACATCCTAGCTACTCTTCAGAAAGATCTTTGTAATGAGGCCTGATTGTTTTCATATCATGTGTTTCCAGAGTAATATGTAGAAATCCAAAGTGATACACTTTATGTTTGCATTTTAACTTTGGAGTTGAGAGGGGTGATTTTTTTCAGGTAATCCTTAGATGTGTGTTTTTTACCTAAACAATGGCCAGCCCAGTCAAGACCTTAGGCAGGAGGTGTGTAGCTCAGTTGCAGAGTGCCTGACTAGTGTACATGAGGCTCTAGATTCAATACCCAGCACCACCAAAAATAAAAGTATAGAGAACAAAAGAAAACAGAACATGGAAAGCTAGAAAACATAAAATTTGGGAAAATTAAATGTTGTAATATAGGAAGTTCCTTATAACTCAGGGAGGGGTGTGTGTTGAAGGCAATGGAAGATGACCTGGAACATCCATAATCACTCTTTCTTCCAAGTAGAAGACACTGTGAAAACCGTGTACTGAGTGCGTCTTCCACATGTCTCTGACAAGATGGCATATCCTCCTCCTACAAAGTGTCGTTCAGGAACTACACCATCTGAATCATAACATTACTTTTTTTTTTACTAAACAGCAGCCAATAAAAAAGACAGTTTTCTAGTAGTGATCACCAACTACATTAAGGGCCAGTGGGATAGCTCAGGAGACTAAGTGTCTGCTTAGACAAGCTCTGGGATAGGGGTTCCATCTGAGGCACCATGTGTCATGCTGGCCCCACCCCAGGCACTGAGCCCTCCACCAAGACCTGTGGTGTGGTGCCACACGCCTCTAATCCCAGCACTGGGGAGGCTGAAAACAGGAGGATCACTATCTGAGCTGCACAGTGCAGGCCTGTACCAAATACATTAAAAAAAAAAAAAAAAAAAAAAGAGCACCTGCTACATTTAAAACATCTATGTTTAATGGAAAAAACAATATTGAATGATAGTTCAGACAAAAATATATCTGCCTTTCCAAGCAATGAAAAAGAAGCTGTTAATCATCATAAAAAGATACCTACTCACCAAAGAATATGCTACTTAGGAGATAAAGAACTTTTTGGTGATTTTAATCACTTTTGCCTTTCATGAGTATTTATCCACTTACTGTGTTTGGAAGAGTAATCTACATTTCTGGTTTACAATGTTTTTGAATGTATATTTTTAAATGTATACATATAAACTAATTTTATAGGAGAGAGCCTTAATATTCACACTTCTGCAAAGCTAACATACAAACTATTTCTACATTGCTGCCTTGATGGGCTTGGAGTAATTAAGCAGACATAATATAACACATGAAGGAATTTATTAGGCTTTTATTAAGGCTTGATAATTTGAGTTTCCGATTTTAAATCTCAAAGGACTCATAATCATTGTCATTTTCTACTAAAAGCTACATTTAGAAAGAAGTTAAACTATGGTACAATGGAAAGGCACATTTGAATGGATAATACACAGCACTACTTTCATTAATTTAGCACTTGAATTGCAAGTATCTGTTGTGCCTAGCATGAGGCTTTTAATAAGTAATACAGATACTGCTTACAGGAGTTAATTTATGCTCATGTTTTCCTGAAACAGTGCTAATCACAGGCAGTAGAGGTTTGAGACTGAGATGTGCCCTCTTAAGGAAGGGATTGATTGCAGACTCCAAAAATGTGACTCAGTTTTCCAAGCCAATTTTAAGTCTTAGAAGTAAGTTTTTCAGATTAACAGAGGTGAAAACTGGGACCATTCCTGGTCTCTGCAGTGTGAACTCAACAGAGCCAGCTCTCTTCTGGTTCAACAGTGTCCTCTGATTTCAACCTCTGTTTTAAAAATTATGTGTAAAGTATTTCAGTGAACATGACATCTTTGATTTGGGGATTTTTTTTTTTTTTTT
>NDGM011190709.1:0-20915 GCA_002564305.1 Octomys mimax
TGTGCTTTTGCTTAGCTTTTTCTAAGTAGGTGCTTTAGACCACTGAGCCATCTCACCAGCCCCTAGGTGATAACTTATGCTAAGATTGATAAACATTAAATATATTGTGAAGAACCAGCAAGATAGTTCAGCAGACTAAAGTGCCTACTTAGGCAAGCTTAGGCAAACACAGGGACTATGGTTTGATCTTAGCCCCACATGCTGTGCCAGCCCTGCCCCAGGGTAGGTTAAGCCAGCCAAAGTCCGAGGGTAGGGGTGCACATCTGTAATCCCACAGCTGGAGAGGCTGAAAACAGGAGGACTTGTGAGTCCAAGCTGCATGGTGAGATCCTGCAACAACCAAAATACATTTAAAAAAATAAAACTTGAAAAAATATATTGTGAAAATGGAAGCAAATAGATATTAAGATTTTGTTAAATAAATCTGGTGAATTGATACGATGAACACAGTGTGGTCATTGAATTATTTTTCAGAACAATATTGGATAATATTAAACAATATTATGAATAATATGCTATTAAGAAGTAATTTACAGATTATATATAAAATAAAGTCTTCCTTCCCAATACTCTATAATGGAAACAGAGAACCTGTTTTAATATGCAAAAAAAGTCAACTTCAATGACCAGAGGAATGAGTTAGGGAGAAGTTTAGAAGGAATTACATAAACCTGGAATAAAATCCTATCTAAAATGTGAAAGGGAGACTTTGTGATCTACTGAGTGTGGTTCAGCCATATCTCTTTAAAGTAAATGCTCAACTTATGGTAGCATTCAACATGTTGTAATGGAAGGAAATAAAATAGGCGAATGAAATGATACAATGTGGAACGATGCATGCACTTAAGAATATGTCATAATTTAGTTTATAATTACTTAAATGCACAGCTCATCTTCTGAAGCGGGAAGTGAAGAATTGCACAGTTGGTTCAATTCATGAGAGTGATATATCTCAAAGTCTGGGAAGAGGAAATGGCAGTGAAGATGAAATAAGATTTCGAGAGACTGTGATGGAACACATCAACAGCATGGAGAAAAGCATCCAATACATTTCAGCTGCAGAAGCCAACTTCATAGATTCAGAAAGCTTCCAAAACTTAAGTATGACAACTGATCGAAGATTTAATGATGCGCTCCTGCAGCTAAGTGCCTTAGTTTCCTCCGTCCAAGAGAGTGGAAACACAGTAGATGAAATTTCCAAGTCTTTAATAAGTCTGAACACCACATTGCTTGATTTGCAGCTCAACATAGAAACACTGAATAGAAAAGTCCAAGAGGCTACTCTGAAGCAGCTAGAGGTAAGAGATTTTGTACTGCAGCATCACTTTCTGGAACTAAGTCCCTCCAGATTCTATCTACTGAGGCGATCCAGGAAACAAAATATGCAAATGTAGTTTCAGCACTTTGCCATTTACCTTGACTCTTCTAGTAATCTGACTAAAAAGTTTCAACTGCCTTCACATAGTACCCTTTCCAGACTCCTGCCAAAAAGTGCAACTATTATCCATTGGAAATAAAGTCCTTCAAAGTATTTAATTATATATATATATATATATATATATATATATATAATATATATATATATATATATCACATTATAGTGCTTTCTTAGACTGTTGAAGCCAATTATACATTTTAGATTATTTTAGCAGATTTGTACAAGCATTTACCTCATATTTCTGAATTTTACAATAGAGCCAGTATTTAATTACCAAAGGAATGGAACTCTTTACATGAATGTCTTGCAAATTAAATTTTGATTTATTTTGCTATTTATAAGAGTTATACCTGTTCTTATATATAAAAATAACTCAAACTAAAGAGTTAAATTTTGAATAACATATATATAAGCACCCTAAGAAAATAATAAGATATTAATGTATGATTATAGTATTATAATAATACAATAAAGTACACATTAAAGTATTTATTTCTAAGAAAACTGATAATCATTATTATTGAGAAACACAGGAAAGGAGAAGCACTTTTTATTTCTTTTTTATTCTTTTGAATTTTTTGTTTTTGTTTTTGTTTTGTTTTGTTTTTTCTTTTTTTTTGTTTTGTTTTGTTTTTTCTTTAGACGACTCTTGCATGTTTATATCTGGTAACCTGAACAACTAATTTGAAGATAGCATCATACAATTCAGTAACAATTGTCGAATTCCTATTACTTTGCTTAGTGAACTTTGTATTGTTTCTAAAGCTGTTTTTTCTATCACTATTCTGTATTCTTTTTTTAAAAAAGTTGCAAAATGAGCAGATATTCCTTTATATGGCTGCCAAGCAGAGCAAGACTTACTCAAGAAAAGCTTTCAGTAGAATGTTTTCATAATTCTACTGAAACCAGAAGAAAACACTTTAGGCTTTGGGGACCCTACATTTCTGTCACATCCACATTTAAAATGAAAGTATCAAACATAGACAATACATACAGAAATAGAAAAAAAGCTTTGGGCCAACAACTATTTATTTATTTTATGTATTTAGAACAGGGTCTACAGTGTCTCACTACACAGATCAGACTCCTAGTGATCCTCCTGTTTTCAGCCTTTTAAGTGCTGGGATTATAGGCATCTGCCACCAAACCCAGTCTCAGTCACCTCTGAGCGTGCCCTGGGGGCAGGGCCATCATTGCACACTGGGGATAGAATCCCAGTCCTTGTGCCTGCCTAAGCAGGCACTTTAGTCCCCTGCACTACCTGGCCAGCCTCCAACAACCATTTATCTATAAAAATAGTCTATAGCTTGAATTTGGCCCATGAGCTATGACTTTATGACTTCTGTCTAGAGCATTTTATACCGACTCTGATTAAGATCTTGGTTCCTCTGCAGTTATAAGCAAGAAATGAAGAAACATAATGTGCATTTTAAATTGTATCATATGCTGAGTGACTATACTTGTTTTTCCAAGGAAATGAAATGCTTAACAGTTCTCTACCCATGTGAAAAATAATCATATGACTAAAATATGTAGTACTTCAGACTATAATGTGAGCCCTTTGTTTCCACCGTTGGTTAAGTAACCCCACTATCATTGGAATAAATCTAAGTTGAGTAGATCCATTCTTAGAAAGGTTATTTTCCTTATAAAATCATCAGTAAAACTAGTGATTTTTTAAATTGAAGAGCGAACATATATCTCTAAAGTTACCGCAACATATGAAAACCGTGGAATTATCAACTGAAAACAAATTAAACAAGTTACATCCTTCATCTGTATAATTTTTGAGATTAAATCATTCAAAACTTTGAAATTTTTACATCCTCCTCATTTTAAAGTGTTTCAATATATGGCACCAGTGTTTAACCATTGATTTTGTTGGAAAACTCATTTTAGCAGTAATTATAATATTTAGCTCCTTTTCCTGCTTACTTTTTCCAAAGTCTGGTAGGCAGTGTTCCCTACATTATTAATAACAATGTATTCATTTTAAATATGTTACAAAAAAGAAATTGTCCAGGGGTATGAGTGATGTGAGAGGCAGAAGACAAAATGTTAGTTATGATAAACTTTGATTAACTTGGAAAGAACTATTACTTTATGTACAAATGAAATCAGAAGCAAAAAAAAAGGTGGACAAAGAGAAGAAAAAGGCACACTTACTGTGGTAAAGTGCCAAGCTCAGAAAAAGTGACAGAGTATCTTTGAGCTCACATTGAGTGACATTGTGCAACAACCTCAGAAACCTTTTGGAAGGCAAATTTCCAGTGAAAGAAAAAGTAAGTTAAATGAATGGCCATATAAATAAGTGATCTTTGAAAAAGTCTGTAAGTAATACCAACATTTATCATAATTTGAAAGAAAAGGGAAGAAAACTGATCCTACATATGGATGGTAGAGGTGGAATATATCATCTCCATATTTCAGAGGAAAGACTGTAAGACCACAAAACTAAATGTGTGTTTCCAATAACGCTACTGTTAGCAGAGCGTGGAAAGTGTGCATCAATATGGTATAAGATTTTGAAAATGTCAAATCCATTTTCCACCTCCCAGTAAAAATAATTCCAAGAGAAACTTAGCAAATGTGAGCATCATATAGTTTTCAGAGACAATTCCAAGTTTCTAAATAGCAAAATCACTTGCTAGTTTTCAAACTCTTATTCTGTGGATATCTGGAAGTATATGACACATTTGCAACAATTTTTAGTCACTTGAATGAAATTGATCTCATGATGAATATATGCTGCAATGAAACTCAGTTTGTATAGTTGATATACGCTACTATTAAAAAGGAACCTATAAAGTGTCTTAAATTTTTTTAAATATCTACAGTATACATTTAGTCATTGCTAGTGGATTTAGTCTAGTGGTTTCTGCAATTTACAACGTGCTTATTAACAGTATATTGTTCTATATCTGCTCAAAGCTTTAAAACATCTTAATTTATATTTTTATGGGATTCAGTTTCAATACTAGCAAGCAATGTGTAATGATTAAGGTCACTGACATAACTATTACCTCCAACACTTACCATTTGCATGTGTTAAAAACATTCTAAATCCTGTCTACTCTTTTGAAAGACTGAAATAATTGTTGGTTACCATAGTTATCATGGTGAGCTGTGGAATATTAGAAGTTTTTCCTTTGAACCAACTACTTCTTTATGCCATTAATCATCCTTTTTGTGTTGTTCACCAAACATCACGTCCTCCCTGGCCTTTGGTAATCAGTTATAAATGTGTTATTTCAATGAGGTAAAAAAATTTAACTTCTTCCATATATAAGGGAGAAAAAAAATATCTACAGTGTAATTCCACTATATAATTGAAAATAAGTCTGTCTTGAAATACGTTATAGGTAAATATTATCTAAATCAAATAGTATATAAAACAAATAAAAAGCATGTTCCAGACCATGGTGCTTTTATCTCTCTTTCACAAACGCTCTATGTGTATGTGTGTGCAGGTACATAAATATACATAAAATATGTACACAGTTGATAACAGATAATATTATTAAAGCCTTAGATGCAAAGATAATAGGAATTGAAAGTAAAATGCAAACACTATGTTACTTTGAGGTTTTATTGAATATGAAAATTGATTCTTAATACTATCACTAAGAATTCCATTAAACTGGTTATTTCTGTAAAACAATTTAATGTATGAATTTTAAAAATTAAAGGAATTGAAATATTTTGCCAACTTAAGTGTACTCTAAAGAAATCTCACTTCAGGTAAATGAAAAATCATATTACAAGCTTTAATTTTTATTTTTGCAGTTTGATATCTAAATATTTGGGAATATAAACCTCCCTCACATATAACTTCACGTGATTTGGGAGGGAGAAACTTTGGTTGTCCAGCAAAATTTTGCATATTTAGTCAAAAGAGGAAATGCTTCACAAGCATGAAGGTGCAATTTTAAAGTAGTTTTCTAAGTCTCATATTCTGTGGCATCTCCATAATATATTTTATAGAATCCTGAACTTCCAAGGCTTCTTCACTTTATATGTTTGAAAATTACATTGTAACAAAAAATTGTGATTGCTCACTGTGCTTCACAGAATATTAGTGAGTTGGAGGAGCGCATATACAATGCATCAGCAGAAATTAAGTCTCTGAAAGGAGAACAAGAGCTTGTGGAAGAGGAATTAAGGAAAGAATTGAAAGTGCTGAATAATGTCACCAATGACCTCAGACTGAAAGATTGGGAACATTCTCTGACACTGAGAAACATCACTTTGGTGCAAGGTAAAATGTTTTGTTGTTTCCCTAGAGAATAACATGTATTAAAATGATAAATGCAGAAGTTTGGGATTTGAAGTTCTGTGGTTTAAAATAAACATTTTAAGTGTTTGTTATAACTCCACAGATAGAATGTTAAGGTCGGATCAAACATGGTAAGGATAACCTGTGTTTACCATCTAAAGAGAAAGGGATAAATTCATACCTTAAAATCCAGTGAATATCTTATTGATAAATATACCCAACTGTGTTGAAGACCAATTTAAGTTTTATATAAGTACAGAGTACTTTGTATGTCCACAAACTGTCTGTTAATTTTATTTTTCAAATTTCCAGTTCTTTCTTATTTCTTACCTGACTTACTATACATTAGGTCTTTTGAACACTCTATGAAATAATAATTTATAGATTTCTTTTGCAGTTCTTGTTAGTAAAACTAAGTGAATTCACTATTGCTGATTTTTATGTATTTATTTTTTGTGTATTTAGTACATGGTCTACAGGATCTATAGGGTCTCACTACACAGATAGGACTCGTAGTGATTCTCCTGTTTTCAGCCTCTCAAGCCCTGGGATTACAGGTGTGTACCACCAACCCCAGTCTCAATCGTCATCTCAGTGCACCCCGTGGGCGGGACTGACACTGCACACTGGAGATCAATCCCTGGCCTCTGTGCTTGGCCTAAGCAGGTGCTTTAGTCCACTGAGCTATCTGCCTGGCCCAATTGCTGATTTTTAATAAGCACAAATCATATATATTTTCATACTATCTTTCAGTTAGATTTGTGCAGCAGGTATTTTCCACATTTTATTTTCAGATTTTAGGAACATTTGTATTTTTATTTCTTTGCTATAATAATTTCTTTTTACTATATTTATTTCTGTCATCATATTTTTATGTTGTGTTTTTCCAGTTTGTTTTACATTTCTTCTGCTATCTTTTCTTGTCGGTCTTTGAATTGACTATGATTTTTATTTTATTGAATTTTTCTATCAATATTACCACAAGGACTTTAGAAACTTTATCGTATCTCACTATTTTCTTAACTATGGCCTGAGAAGTGTATTCTGGTAAGGTGTAAAGTTGATCAACACCATAATGTGTCATTCTAAAATATATAACAAACCTAAATACTTTGTTCAACAACTTCTTTTCTTAGTTTTCTGCTGATTATGAATGTAGTTCATTTCTATTTCTCAGAGACTAAGAATTCAGACAACACTAGAGCATTTTTCTCCATAAAGAGAGTATCTATTTACATTTGCCTGTGAGTACATCATTTGTCTCACTTTCTAAATAAGTCTTGGGTACCTCTTCTAGAATAATTGGTTTTTTGTTTGTTTGTTTGTTTTTCTGCTTAAAGTACACATTTTGCTAGTTAACTCAGTGAAAGCCCATTGATGGTGAAAACATTGTACTTTCTTTTCTCTGTTTTAAACTTGATCTTACAACATGCACACTTCCTTGGTACTGTTGTCCCTCAGAATCACTGGGATATTGGTTCCAGTGCCCACATACACACAAAAATCTGTGGCTACCCAAGTCTCTCCTCCTGCATACTTTGCATCACTTCTAGATTAAGTCTAAAATCTAATATAAAGTAAATACTATTAAAATGTCATCATATTGTATTAGTTAGGAGGTAACATAAAAATACATTTTCATATGCAGTGCTGATACTTTTTTCTTTTAAGTAGGTGGTCCATGAATATTGAACATAAAATCTTGGAATACAAAAGACTGATTATCTTTTTTTCTTTTTTTTTTTAATGGAACCCAGGATTGAACTCAAACCCTTGCACTTGCCAGGGAAGTGCTTATTCTACTGAGCCAACTCCCCAGCCCCTAAGACTGATTATCTTTTAAAGAATTTTTTCCCCTGGCTTCTTGATTTTCTTGCTGCTCTTGAAATGACTGTTGCTAATCTGCATGTCATTCTTCTTGTGTCATTATCAATAAATTTATTAACTCATGATATTGTTGGGCCAGCCAAATAGGTCAACGGATTAAAATGCCTGCTTAGGCAGATACAGGGACCACGATTCGACCCCCAGCATGCTGTATCTTGCAAGCCCTGGCCCCTAGGGGCACACTGAGATGTGATTGAGGCTGGGTATGGTGGTGAGCACCTGTAATCCCAGTGGTTGGGAGGCTGAAAACAGGAGGATCACTAGGAGTCTTATTTGTGTAGTAAGATCCTGTAGACCCTGCACTAAATACATAAAAAACCATGATATTGTTTGAGAAATCTACCTATTTGACATTTGTTCTATTTTCTAGATCAGTGGGCTTATATATATCATCAATGGGAACATTATGAGTCTTCATATCTTTGAATATTGTTTCTGCATAATTCTATCCTTCCCTCTGTAACTGAAGTCATGTCAGATCATTCTTTCTTCGATGCTTATTAAGCTCTATTTCAAGATTTTAATATTTTCATTATCAGTAATTAAGAGCAGAAACCAGGAACTTCATGGGATTTCATTTTATATATACTAGCCTAAGAAAATTAAAAAGTTTCACAATCTACATGTTGACAAAAATATAAGTCCCAAGAAATTACACTGTATAACTTCTGATATTAATGCTCACAATTTAGTGACATTAATTAATATAAATGGATAGCCACATACATATTTAATAAGAATAGTTATTTTTAAATGGAAGAATAAGAAACATCAAATTCATATTTATATCTGAAAAGCAAATAGATAGAGGAGATGGGGAGCATTTAAGTAGATATCAATTTCCTGAGTTGCAGTGTTTTAGGAGTGTTCTTGTTATTGTACTTTATATGTTATGTAGAAGCCAAACTATACATGTTCTTTATTAGTAGGAATTTAAATTGCTCATCTTTTCATTAACAATTAGGCTCCACTTTTGATTTCAAATAAGCATCTCCAACTTTTCAAATCCAAAAACCAAATCCTTGACCCTTCATTAACTCACCCCCAATAACTGTAAAATCTGTCACTGGTCCTGTCTTTTTGTCAGTTGTATCACTCTCCCTCTGGTTACTCACTTCAAGATCCTAGAAACTATCTTTTACTTTTCTCTCAGTCTCTCCTACAATCCATCGGTTAATCTTTTTAACCCTACTGGTATGCCATATTTCAAATAAAATTTTTCAATATCTCTTCTACTCCTCTAATCTTATAAGATTAATGAGCAATTTACTCCAGGCTGGTCCACTATATCAGCCTCCAAAATACCCATGGTGACCTACTCTTCCCCCATTCTATGTAGATGAAAGAAGTATTATTATAAAAACTCCTCACACACATTATTAGATCATTCCTCTGCCATCCTTATGAATTTCCAATATCTGAACTTTGGCTTTGAAATAGAATCTAAAACCCTTCTGGATTTGACACACACCTGCTTTTCTGCCCTCATTTAAAAATTTTTCCTTTGACATTTTTTGTCTGGCTTATACATGTGGAAAAATGGAAATACCATGAAGATTAATTATTGGAGTTTCTTTGAAAATGCATTGTGTCTTTAATTAACTAATTTATATATGAAGAAAAATTCATCTCATGAGGAATGGAAGAATAGATAACAAACAAGTCCAACAGCTTTGAAATATAGCATAAATTATCGTGAATAGTGTTCTAGTGCTGGCTTATTCAATAAAGGTTAAGATTTTAGGCAATTCAGTGCCTCTCCTCTGTATAGCTATATTGGTTTAAACAATTTTAAGACCTCTTCTTGTTCAGACATACCTAAATCAGTGAGCAAAAAAACAGACCTATAGACAAATAGGCTTAAATAGCAGTGGCCTAGGAGATTTTTCAGGATACTTTTTTTGGAATATTCTAAAGTAATCTGGATATGAAACAATTCTGAGGATAAAATAGAAAATTAATAATTTATCAGATTAGTAATCTCTTAGTTATTGTGGATTGATCAGGTCTGCAATATCTCAAACAAATGCATGGTGAAAGCAAAATAAAGAAGCAAATGAAATGAGTTTAGGGCTCTGGGAGGATCAAAGCCCTCTCATGAAATTCTATTCTCTTAGGGCTAAGACCAAGACCTTCTCTGGGTGGCCCGTATTTATTTAGTTATCAGAAGGAAGAGGATAACTCAAGAAAAGCAGAACCACTCAAGGACTTCTCCAAGTAAGAAAAGTTAATCTACCCAGAAGCGAGATTTCAGAGGCTGCAGTCTTTATCCAGTTGAGGTTGTATCCACCTGGATCCACCTGTCCTTCATTACAATCATATCCTTTGAGTCTTCCTGGCTTCACCCACCACTGCATGCCTCAGTAGGGATTATTGACTCACAGAGGTCGACTTAACTATAAATCTGCTGCCCAATTCTGGACAACAGCCTAGGCTTTAGACAGACTCACAAGCAAAAATAAAAAGCCCATTGCTTAATTTCAGTTCTGCTCAAGGCAACTTTGTAGGGATCTCCATAAAATAACCATAATGAAAAAGACATGGAAATACATCACTCTGGAAACATATATGTTATTAATGTTTCTGTATTCTGAGGATTTTAAATGACATGATACACCTGGGTTGCTATTTGAGAAATTGGTGAGTATAATTGTTAGTCAAAATTGGTACATTTCTTGCAACTACAAAGAAGTCTTAACCTTCCAAAAAAAATCATTGTAGAGAAAGTAAATAGGTTTTTATATGAATATTTTATTAAAGCAATTGTTTAAATGATTGAAAAATGAATTCTTGTAGCTTAAAGAGAAAATTATACATTTTACCAATATTAATTTTACTTCTTTTGATGTAAGTCATCGAGAGCTGATAGCTAGCATTATGTCCAATTATTGATGTGGAGAGTTCTTGGTTAACATGTTTATTGGACAGAATCTCAAAGATGCTGAATAAGAACAAAGAAAGTGACTACAATATATTTTTAGTCTTCTGACTTACACGTCTCTATTTTTTCTTCTATATGATGGGATTAAGTATATTTTTATTATAAAAGTTTCCATTTTTAAGAAAAGTCAACATGTAGGAAGTATAAGAGTTCCATAGAAAAACCCATTTAGACCAGAAAAAACATCTAGCATTAATTCAACTGCAGGGCCATGGGATATGAGCTACAGCAGGATTGAGGGATGCAAGACTTGGAAAGTCAGAGGAACGTATTATATTGACAATATTCTCAGAAGTGTTGCACCTGATACTAAGAGAGTAGTGACTGATACTGATTTAAGATATGTTTACTTTGTACAGGGCCCGCCCCTGGGGGCATGCTGAGACTGATTGAGACTGAGTGTGGTGGCGCATGCCCGTAATCCCAGCACTTGGAAGGCTGAAAATAGGAGAATCACTATAAGTCCAATCTGTGTAGTGAGACATTGTACACCACCTGTAGATCCTTCTGATTTTTTTTAAAAAGACATTTATTTTCACCTCCCAAACTAAAAAAGAAATAAGTCGTTATATTTTGTTGAAGACAGAGAGATACTACAATATGTAAAAACCAAACTTATAGTACACAAATTATAATTAGATTAATATTAGACTAATAATAAAAATATAACATCTATCATAACTAGTTATACTATTTAAACAAAACCTTTGCCTGGTTTTATTATGTTAGGACTCAGATACCAGAGGTCAGAAGAGAAAGGCAAAATGTGACATTGGGAAGAACTATGGATATCCTTGGCTTCTAAACCCCAACTTGCTTCTTGAAAAATAGAAAATATCAGATAAATTGAAGAAATAGGGACAAAGATGTCCAAAGTAGCAAAAAGAAATGGATGTGGTACACTTGTTCATGACAGTTTATACCTTGTAATCCTTCTTGGAATTGTATGCAAATTATGCCTCCCGATCTTATTAAAACTTATAACAAGCAGCCTCCAATCAAGGATGCTAAACATAGTTGTGCATGGTCCTGGGGGTTGCATATTTGGCCAAACTGCAGCAATAAAAAATGCCTACATAACGCATCACTACCTCATTATCCTATGGTGCCAAATTTTGTATTGCTTTGAGGGCAGAAACAAATAATAAATGCTCTGTTTAAGGGGAGGAAAGAACACTGTCCTATACAATCGAGATGGAAGAGTGAATGCTGGCAGGATTCCTTTAACTCCTAGAGACATGGTGTAATCTGAAGAGGTGATTATTAGATATCTGCATTGCTGACTGAATGGATATAAAATACAGCACTCAGGGCCCACCTGAGAAGATGAGTAGCCAAGCAGTCAGTTTTCTGTGTGATCTCTCCACCTTATTCCATAATTCCTATAGTGATCTAGGGGTTCTACTTAATATTTTAGTTGAAAGAAAACTGTTTCTCTTTTCCACTTTTTGCTGCATCCTTTCTGATTATCCATTTCTTTCCTTTTTTGTTTATGCCTATGTTTTAAATTAGCCCTCAATTTAAACTTCCTTGATAATGTCACCATCTTTTAACATTAGCGTTGCTCAACATCGCTCTGACAGACATGTACTTTCATGCCAGGACCACCAGTATGGTCTTCAGTAGTCTTCAGTGCATGAATTTTTATTTCCCTTCAGAATGTCACATCTGTCTTATAAGTCTTTACTGTTACATTTTCTACGCAGTACCTAATGTGATACAACGAAATCTGCCTATTATATGCAAAATACTATTGTTGCTTAATGCTATTGTTGTCTTTTTCTCTCCATGTTCATGGCACCTGGAAAAGTATTGGCCACACATAAATGATATATATGTAGAAGGCTTCATTTAGTGCCATACATCATTGTCAAAAGAATATTATGGTATTAAAAAGGAATATTCTTCTATTGGAAAGATGTGCTTTATTCATTTTATGTTATTGATGAACAGATTATATATATATATATATATATATATATATATATATATCTGTCCTTAAAAATGACAAATATGTTTTACTTGTGTTTCACAATTATGATGAGTATTATAATTTTTTTAAAGGTCCCCCTGGACCTCAAGGAGAAAAAGGAGAGAGAGGTCCCCCTGGAGTAGTCGGTATTCCAGGTTTTCCAGGCGCAAAAGGTATGGTCCTAGTAACAGCTTACTTATACCCTAAATATGGAGAGAGGTAGTCTGCATCCATGTATGTGTTCAGGAGAGAAGAGCTGCGTTTATCCTGTGGTTCATGTGTGCACGCAGGCGTGTAGTTATGCATGAATTGTGGGGATAGTAAATGTTCTAGAACACTAATAATATAATGCACTGAATGAGAAGCATTAATTCTCTTTAACTTGAAGAAAATTACATTATTTTAGCTGTATTCTCTCAGTGGAGTTGCTCATGAGTGGAAGGAGTGTTCTTTTTTATCACAGATTACAAACAACATATAACTGATCTACGTGTAAGTAACATGTGAGGGAGAACATGCAAAACTATGTTCACATTGAAAACATATGCAAGATCTGTTTCTAAGATATAAAATATACTAATTATGAGTCAAGGCACATAGGAGTATGTGTGTTATATAATCTTTGATCAAACTATATCTGCTTAAATTTACATAATCTGCAAGTAAACATTGGCTAGAACATACATGACTTTCTCTTTGCTGTCAGCCACCCTGTACCTTACTTAAAACGAAATTGTTTCAAATCATTGTTTCTATGTTGTAATCTTGAAAGCAATGTCTTCAAATACAAGAACAGAACCCACAGCAAAAAAGGGAGAGCATGAGCATTCTTTGCTTTAAAAAATGAAAAAGACAACAAGAACATGACTGCGATGCTACATTTGGCTAAAAATCAAATCTCCTACATGCTGTTTTGAAAGTAGGGAATATATTACACAGTCTAATTATAACTAAAACTTTTTGTTCTGTGAAAAGGTTATCTCAGTGCCTAATACTTCATCTTATTTTCTGTCCTTTGATGACGTGCAATGTTCCTTCTAATCAATGCATTGACTAGCTCAGGTAATATCAGGAAAATAGTTTTTAGAAATTAAAAACATGTATTTGACTGCTGCTTCAACTTCACAAAATTATTTTTCAGAAGCAGCATATAAATATATATTTTTAAAGATTTTAATCATTTTTGAAGACTTATCAGAGATAGAAGATAGATGCATGTGCTGGAAGGTTGGTATCAGTGTGCCATTGAAAATGACGTCAAAGAAGAATTTTTGAAAGGTCCTTCTTGACTAGAGCTCAGTGAGTGCTAACACTGATGCATTCATGTCACAAGTAGGCAAAGTAACCAGTATTACAGAAGCTGCCAGAGCTACTCTTGTCAAGACTCTGTCAACTTTACTATTACACATTTCAATTGTCAAAGCTATAACTTAACCAGGAAAGTTCAGTGTGGGATGCAACTTGCTGTACAAATCTTCATCTTCGGTACATATTTTGTAGTTCTAAGAGCATTTAAAAGCTTTTGTTAATTCCATAAAGAAATACCACCACAAAGATTCTTTGATTTTTTTTTAACAAGAGTGTAGTTTATTGCTATAGGTACTGCTTACTTACCAGAAGAGGCACTATGCAGTTCCATCATGAAAGGTTAATTATAGTTGACTGGGTGAAAAATTGACTCTTGGTTAAGGTTATAAAGTTTTCAGTGAATCTGATGCATGACAGTAACGTATTAAAGCCACCAAGATCTCTTATAAGAGCATCTTCCCTTTTTAATTCCTATATTGTGTTTAGTTCTTGCCAAATTAGTTGATTGCCTCAAATTTGATACTGAAGTCAGTAAATAAAGACTATACAAGGATTAGTCACAGTATAAATTCAAATTTTTGTTTTTAATTGTTGTTTGGGACCTGTCTTGTTGCATAGTTTAGGTTGCCCTTGAACCATGGCCCACATGGCCTTGAGAACTCATAACAATCATCTTGCCTCAGCCTAACAAATCTACCTTCTGATGTTAAGGAAGTTCATTAAGTCTCCAGTTTTACATTCATTTGATTCCACCAAAGTCAGTTTGTCCAATAATTATACTTATCAATATATGTACATCTCAGAAAGTTAAGTTGCTATTCTCTTTTACTAATCAACCCTCAAAAACTGAATATATATATAATATATATAATATATTATAATATAATATAATATATATAGTATATATAATATATTATAATATATATAATATATATAATATAATATATATATATCCTTTATATATCCTTTATATAACATTTTCCCAGCCTGGAGTTCTGTAATACACTATACACTATGGAGAAGAGAGTGTGAGTCTCTTCCTCTGCAAAGCTTATAATGTGACTAGCAACTTTATCAAGGATATGAACATCATGGTCAAGGATCCCTCATCTCAGATTCTTTACAAAGTAGGGAGTTTTAGGGTTATTTTCCCAGAGCAGTAATGCTTCCAAGAAGGAACTCCTGCCAAGTTTATAAATCATCCCTTTGTTGTTGTTGTTGTAGGGCACCTAATAAAATGCTTATGCTCTGTGAGATAAATACCAATGAAAACCCAACTTTCAGATTATAAGATCCCTAGAAAGAAAAATAAAGACTCTTAGGTTTCAAAATTTTCTACGTCAACCAATGCTACATTCTTTTTTTAAGAAGCCTGAATTTTCCACTATAAGAATCATGCCTCTGCAGGAGAAAATAAAGTCCATCTGGACTGCAAACAGTGACAAACAGAAGCTGTATTTTATTGGCTTGTATGGTCACGTGTTCCTTTACCATCACTCCCACCCTTCTGCATTCTGACCTAGGAATTCCTCTTTATCAGTTTCAATAGGGACATGATCCCTAAATCTGCCAGGTAAGGCCCATTGCTTGCAGGCTATTTATCTGTGCCTGAGAATTGAAAATGGATTTCTTCTGGAGGTAAAAATAGTGCCCACCACTCAAAATAGCGGCAATGAATCAAAAATGTCACTAATTATTGTGTATGTCATTAAATAAAATTAATTATCTTTACAAAAAGCCTGATGAAGATGATTGCTTTACAGAAAAAAAGGAAGAGGAGGAATAGAAGGAAGGTTGATGAAATGTTAGTTGTAAGCTGAGTTCTTTTCTCAGCGTTTCACATTGGTTACTTCATCTCACGTTGGTTACTTTATTTAATCAGCATATCAACTTGATGACGTAGGAACAAATAATATATCATTTTGCAGGTACGTGAGGAGCTGGTAAGGGCCAGAGTCAGTGTGTGGACCCAGAGGTCTCAACCAATCTGCAAGACCCCAGAAGAAACCCTGAACAGAGAGCAGCTAGTATTTGTGCATAATTACAAGACCAACACTATGCGAGTGACTGGCTCCTTTGGGCCCTCTGTTTCTGCCTCTGTGGAGTGACAGATTTAGACTAGCTGATTTCCAAGGTCTTCTAGAACACTAATACTCGTAGCTGAGCTTCCACCTGTCACTGTACTTCTTTTGCCCTAGAGGAAGAAGCAGGTGTCAAACCCTTTAAGTTTGCTGCTGTTTACTGTAGGAAATGAGCTAATTTCTATAGGAAAGGCTCAGAAAAATCTAATTTCTTGGAATAAAATTAAACAGTTGTGATTATATTTAATGGCCACATTTCAAACATCATTAAACAAGTCATATAATTCCACGGGCCAAATAGAATGTGCTAAAACTTCTGTCATTAATAGTTTAATGATTGATTGATATCTGTGAAAGTGTCCCATTTTCTTCTTTGGTGGATTTTCTTGTTCACCTGTTGAAAAAGTACCATAATTCATACAGAATTCAGAAACAGGTGCGTTTGGAGAGTCACTGTAAAACAGTTAATGAGCTGTCCTCCAAATAGGGCTTACTGTTCTCTTTCTCTAAGATGAATCCTAAGGCATCCTTCGTTTTATTCCCATTTTTCAATGTTATAATTTGCAAAATTACCGCCTTTGCTAATCTGTTACTCTTACCACCATCTGCCTCTCCCAACTGCCTCTACTCTGGAAGCAAAGGGTGGAGAAGGATGTTTTGAATCTAGGAATGAAGAGAGTGGTGCAATGTGTGTGCTTCATGGATATTCACTGAATCAATTGAGGAAATAGTAGAAACAGGAGCTACATGTGAATGGTACCTCTGAAGAGTTAGAGAATTTTTTTTTCAAAAGGAGACAACTCAGTGCCAGTGTTTTTACTTGTAAATTTAACTGACAGATCTCACTAACCAAAACTGCAGAATCTGACTGCACAACGAAGATAGGAGTATTGATTGATCAGTTTGTTCTGAGAACTGTTAGGACTTTTTATGCTACAGTAAAAACTCCAGTCAATATATGCTACAAGGCATATGATAAATATAGAGGTAGTTCTTTAGAGTATGTATAAAAACCAGTAATATTGACTGTTTGGGTTAAAATGCCCTGGTATTACTAATATTTATAGACATAATTTGACATTTTACTTATCATCTCTTTAGATATATGATTAATTTCCATTAGAATCAAAGTTTTAGACTGGTTTGAATAATGTTTTGAATTATTTAATATATTTCTTACATTGAAAATGTGTTAGAGGGCAGGTAGCATGATTTTAGGTATCTATGTGAATGAGCCTGAAGAAAAGTGGTTTGGTTTGGTTTTCGTTGGGGATCTGGAGGATTGCTCTCAGGCCCTCTTCTTTGATGTGCAAATAGTATACCAAAGAGCTCCCTTGCGGCCCAAGGAAAAAATTTTTAAATAAACTCCATATGCATAAATTCTACCTCTTGCATCTTGTAAACTAAATGCAATATTCCAAAAGGTCAACTAGGCAAAAAGAAGTCTAATCAATTTCTCATAAAGTAGCTTACCAAAGCATCCAGCTCAACATTGGGTTACTGAGGTCTCTATGAACCGATAATGACACTTAAGACAAAATAAGACATTTAAACTGTTAGTTAATACCAAATCACTGAACTCTGGAATAAAATAATTCTATCCAATAAGAATATAACATTTGCTTTTGAATACAGTTTTCCTTCTTACCATAGATAAAATAATGTCAATTTTCAGTTTTTATTTAAATATCTAAAACTCTGGACTTGTCCGTACACCTATGACATACCCACAAATAGATCTGTGTTGTGTGTGATTATACTTGCATTGTTTGGGAATACAATGAATTCATGAAAGATGATTATTTAAATAAACACTCAATGCTTTTCATTGTTTAAATTGGGGGATTTTATAATGTAAGTCTTAAAAAATTAATCTTCAATGCATTACTATTGTAGTTATAGAAAAATCTTTTATTTAAAGATCCCTGATTGATTCTATAAGTCAGTTAAAGCTCCAACATTTAGTTTGTATCCTGTTCATATTTCTAGTAAAAATATGACATTGAATATGTACAATATGTTAGCTTTCAAACTTACTGCTTGTACTATCTTTCAATAGCACACATAATGTCTTAGGAAGATTTTGTCTTCTACATGGAGATTTACTTATTTCATATTCATTCATGGTACTCTCACATCCATTTGAAAAATGAATTGTTGCTCTTTTTCTTTCTTCTTCATTAATCATGTAGGTCCTCAAGGTCTTAAAGGTGATCGGGGAGCCGCTGGCTTTCCTGGAAGTAGAGGCTTACCAGGATCACCCGGAAATATGGGCAGGCCAGGTATTACAATTCTATGTATTTTTCTTGTAGAATATGAAAATAAAGTCTATATTATACATAGTTGTTTTTAAATTCTTCAATAACAAAATATTTCATCATAATCTGAATAGTAGCACTTATGTCCAGTTTATTTTGTTGCCTAAAATGTTTTAAGCCTGATTTCTCTTCACCTGAAGAAAACTTTTATGTCCCAAAGGACAATAGTTTAAAAACACATACAGAGTTTATAGATTTAAGACAATTATAAGAAATCAAGAAGGAAACAAAGCTTTATAAGTAGGGAGAGTGACAGGTTGGAGGGAGGATAAGAGATTGGGAATAAAAGAGGAATCAAAGTATACCATGTGCAGGTACAAATTCCCTATGATGACCATGATGATCATGCCTATATAAAATGTACCAATAAACTTAATTTAAAGAAACAAAAGTGACAAAACAAAATTATACTTATATTAGAAAAAATGAAGTGAAAGGAATGGCAAAGGAAAATAAGCAGAGTTCACGCCATTAAGCTTTCTGTAAAACCCTGCTAAATTAGTGTGGCAAAGCACAAAAAACCCTAAAATTCTATATTCTACAAAATAAACTCTCCAGAAGTTTTTACAATGCTTAAAAGTTGACATTTTTCAGTACTTCAATATTTACACCCATAATGGTAGATTATAACAATAGCCCAATAGTATTACTATTACTAGCCCAATAGTACATAATGGATTATGTGCTTTACACAGGAGTTTAGGAGAGAGTAGGCTCATGTTTCTCTAATTTCATAGTAAATTATTACTAAGAAAAAAGATTTGTTTCAATAGATTTTATTTTAAGTGAATTTTGTTTTTATAGAAAAATTGCACATGCTATATAGAATTTCTACATACCACTCCCCATATATAGTTTCTTCTACTGTTTAACATCTTGCACATAGTATGGCACATTTGGAGCAATTAATAAACTAATACTAATACATTATTATTAATGAAAGTCTATAGTTTTCATTAGGGGTCATTTTACCATTGTACACTGGCTGGGTTTATAATGTCATGTATCACTCATTAAAGTGTTATACAGAATAGCTTCACTGTCCTATAACTTGCCCATATTCCACCTATTTTTACTACTTCCCTGCAAACTTCTGAGAACTATTGATCTTTTTGCTAGTTCCATAGCTTTGCCTTTTTCTGAATGCCATAGTTGTAATTACAGAACAATCTTCTCATACAAAGTTATTTTCCTTAGCAATAAATATTTAATATTTCTATATTTTATGGTCTGTTTATTTCTCTTTATTATTCAATGATATTCTTTTTTATGGCTTGAACACAATCTGTTTGGCTATTTACCTACAGAAGAACATCTTGGCTGCTTCCACATTTTGGAAATTATTCATAGAGTTTACCAAAGAGAGTTATTGCTAGATCACGTGGTAAAGATAGGTTTAGCTTTGTAAGAAAGTGCTTCACTGTCTTCCAAAGTGAAAACTGTTTTGTATTCCTACCAGCCACGAATGAGGATTCCTGTTGTTCCACATGCTCACTGGCATTTGATGTTATCAGTGATTTGGAGTTTAGCGATTCTAATAAATGTGTTGGGGTATCACTGAATCCGTGCATATGAACTGTGTCTATTTCAATTAGCTTGGAGAAAAATCAGCTAGCCTCAAGTAAGCAACCTGTAATTAGTCTCCATGAGAGACTTGATTACCTGAAATGAGTGCTGTATTTATGTACCAACCACCGCTAAGCCATCTAGCCTTAATCAGGTCCTTTTGGCAATATGGGAAGAAGTGGTTGTTGTTTAATTTGCTTGAAATTATTCATATCACTCGAGGATTGCTGAATTTCATTTAGGGCAATTTGAGTTCAATAGACAAATAAACTTAAAACCTTAAATTTGACACAATAGCAAAGCTACTTACCAACTGCTAGATAATTTAACATGATTCTGTGAAGAAGGGATAAAATTTTCTCTGTACTCTAAGTTTAAAGTAAAAAAATATGATATATTAGTCTATGATCTGCAAAATAACAGTTATTTAGCATATCTGGCAAGTCCTGAACCTTTGTATTTTCCAAATTACATTGTGCTATAAAATGAGATTAAGTAATAAGTGAGTTAACACTCTACTTTTCTACTCTCAGAAGTCTAAGAGATTGCTGTAGAGCTAGACTTCCAAGAATCACTTGTAGTCTCTCAAATAGCTAAACTAAGCTCAGCATTTTGTCATGTTCTCAAAATATCAGTTGCAATTTGTTTTAACTTTCCTTTTCTACATACATTTTTAAATTTCTTAGACTTTTATTAATGAATATTTGAAAATTTATTACTATACTTCACAAAAAGACACCACTTGAAAAATAAACAACATGGTGGAGACCTTGTGGTACGTAGTGATTTTTGACAATGTAATAGTACCTAACTTAATAGTAATGATGCCTAAAATAATGAACACCTAAAAATAGTGCTTAATATAGTACCTAAAGCAGCACCTAATATAGTACCTAAAATTACAATTAAAATTTAATGTGTGTTTAATAATATAAAATATAATCATATCATGAAAAGTAATTTGAAAATTATAAATCCTCATTGTAGTACTCTGATGAGTAGTTGGCATATTATCAAATCTTCAAAGTAAAACTTCAATTGGGAACAATTTATACTTTTTAAAAGATTTATTTATTTTTTGTATTTTAGGGAAGGGTCTACAGGGTGTTCAGGGTCTCACTACTAGAT